>JAUBOD010000982.1:1080479-1091215 GCA_032353885.1 Nothura maculosa | reverse complement strand
TGCGTGTGCAGGGGGGTTGGACTAGATGACCTCTAAGGTCCCTTCCAACCTTACACATTCTATGATTCTATGATTGGTGATTTCTGCTCTGGATATCTTCTTTAATGAATATTTTTTTCCTTGGTTAACAACAGTTTATCTGTTTTAATAAAAAATGTTCTTATTTTATAGGTGAGATTGTTAGCCCTGTTTCTCTCTGGGCAACATTCTACAAAATGTTCATTTGATTCTTTCTGGAAAGATCAAATAATTTAGGAATATAATTATTTAAAGAGATATAATAATTTTGAGAATTTCTGCATGTTTTGTTCTGTATATTTCTGAAATCTTTTGTACTTTTTTTTAACATTTAACATGAAATGTTATGGTTAGGAAGAAAATAAAGGTCCTCTTACTTTTTATGGACTCTATGGACTCCAGATTTCAGATCAGATCCATTACTTATCATGCCTTGAAAAAACTTTTCTGAGTTTCCTCAGGTGTTTTGCTAATTCCTATATCTGATTAAAGGATTATTGCAGTAAAATGGGTGGCTAAAACAAAAGTGGGTATAAAAACCTTTTCCAGATGTATGTCTATGTGATATTTACTGCCATGACTATCCCTTAATTTGTTTTGACTTAATTCTAAGAAGATCTAATTTAATATATAATTTCTGTCTGCTATGATATTATGCTTATTAATTACACTGTGAAAATTTCTAGAAGATCGAGGTTCATTTTCATAGGGCACATTCACACATAAAGTGGTATCTATGCCCAGACCACAACAATTTAATTCATGTTAAAATATATCTGTAAATTATGCAGTCTATCTGTAACTCCTCTCTTGACAGCTGCAAGGAGTGGATCACTAATAAAGAGTTACTTGAATTCTTACCCAAAAGCTTAAACTGAACCATGTATTCAATAAGCTTTATATTCCCACTGACAGATAATTAATTAGTTTAACAAAAGATTAATTTCTTGCAAAGGCAAAGCAAATGGACAACATAAATACAACCTAGATAATATACAATGTTAACCATTCTTTTTTTCTTCTGCAAACACTTGAATATTTCTCCTCTAACTTCTTGGTGAGACAACCACTTGGCCATTACTCATTAGTGGCATACTGCCTGATTTTTGCAGCAGTAAACTTCAAAGATCTGTCATCCCTCTTGCTGAGTATCAATGCTTCACAAGACAAAGCTGAAATTTAAATGTACAATGGTCACTATCCACTGTAGATAACACTGTCCCTTGCCCTTGTATTTGATTTATTACCTTTAAGTGAATGAACTTTCACCACAAGAAGAAAGCTAATTTACTCAAACTTTTCATAAAGTTTTGAAAGTATTATAATTCTCTTAATCATTTTCTGCTAAATTATTTTAACAGAAATAACCAGGACACAGCAAAATATAAGTGTATACTCAGTGAGTTACAACAATCCAACTTGCTTTACCTGTGTCAGATAGTTCTCTTCAGAGCAACATCCCAATAGAAGCAGCAGGACTAAATTACCTAGGTAAATTAAATTTAGCAAAACAGATATTCGAAGAAGTCTCAGCAATGCAAAGTGAGTGTACTAGTGATTGGTAGTATTGACTGAGAGAAGGAGTATAGAGGTTCTGGAATTTTGTATTCTTATTTTTCATTGAGGCTCTTTTTGTTCGTGAAGGCCCTATGTTTTGAGTCAGTTCATTTTCTGTACTATTTACAGCTCTTCCCATCCTTGTCTTTCCTGCTGCATCCATCTTCATTACAAAGAGAAAGATGAGAACATATATATTAATATCTGTCTCACTAAAGTAAATCTATTAAAACCAAATTATACTGGTAGTCTAGTGGATCATTTCAATTTTGTAGGGACAAAACACAAGGCATGAAGATTTTACAAAAACAGTCCTAGGTGTCAGAAAGTAGTAGGTGCTGGAAAGTAGCTGCAGTTCGTGGATCAGATGTGGAAAGTCTGTTTTGCTTTACTTAAGTGAAAACACACCTTGAAAACTAATTTCCCACCACAATCTACAGATTTCATAAACAACACCACCTGTTCACCGGAACAAAAAGACAGTTTCATAATGCTAGCAAGGTTTAAATTCTTTTAAAAATGTTCTACTTAATTGTCAAACATCTTGAGCCTCTTTCCCCCTGAAGTTCCTTATCTGTTTTACATTAAAACTAACAGAAAAGTCCTGCCTTATTTCAAATTTTCATTTTGATTTTCAGAAATCTTGTTTTTGGTGTGGCAAGAGTAGGTAACCTCTTTTGTGTAAGGAAGAGTAAAAGAGTGTCACTGAAGGGCTGGTCTCATTATGTAAGAAGCTAATGTGCTTCCATGGTTACTAAACTTACTTACTCCTATTGTAAAGATTAGTTTAAACATATGGCCATACATACTGACTCTGATTTAACTTTCTTATATTCAGCAGCAATAAAAATCAGTAAATCATAACATGTTTAAACATCTCAAAGGCCTGCAATTTAAACAGAAATTTCAGAATGCACTGCCTTTGAGAAAGGAATCTGAGCAGCAGGTAAGGCAAGTCTGTCTGTCTTCTCTAGCTCCCCTAAATGGAAATAATGGAAACACAAGGCAGTGCCTGTTTCCTCTCCCCTAGACTCTGTTCCATGAATACACCTCTGCAACTTGCAGTAATCACTTTGGAATCTGAAAGCCAATAAAATGTTAAACTGAAAAAGGTCAATTAATGGCTCTCTGAAAGACAAGCTGATTACCAACATTAAATTTCCTTTCCTTAGAAAAATGGAAGCAGACTACATCTCTGACAAGCATTGAGTCTTATCATTTCTGAAGAGAAGTCAAATGCCATTTCTCTTTACTTGTCAAAAGGAAGAAATTATCCTCCTCAGCTACTCGTTATTATCCACCATCTGTGTGATAGCTTCCATAATTACTTACATACGGCGTCTTTGATAAGCCTTATTCCTGATAAACAGAAAATAAAATTAACTCTCATACTAGATCAGTCACATAGAAGAACTTGGAATAAATATAGTAGAGCTTTAATTTTTTTTTCTTTCAGGAACCTGACAAGGCAGCTGCTGAAACACACACTTAGAAATCTTTGTTTAGAAAGAAAATCTAAATGAAGCTACAGCCTTTGAAGACTAAATTTGCTGCATGGTCAATTGAAAGGAAACATTCAGTTGGCTGTTTTTATGAAGTGAATCAACAACTAAAAGAATATAAGATAATTCAGAGTGATATGATTGTCAGGATTTTGGAGGTTTTGTGTTTTTTTTCTGTGGTCTTTTGTTTTCTCTTTGAATTTTAAAATCAACACCTGGGTTATACATTAGACACGCATTCAGAGAGTTTCTAAACAAATAAAAGTTTGTGGTTTTTTTCCTTTTTTTCCCATTAATTCTACACATCTGTTCCACTATATGTTTGTCTTTAGAAGGATAAGCCTATGATGACAGGCCAGTTATTACCATATTAATGGTTTATTGATATTATAAGTGGAAAAAAAATTAAGTGGTAACTCATCCTTTCCAGAATGGAATAAACTTGAATAAAAAAAAAAACAAAAAAACTGTGTATATTCTTTAAAACTTAGCAGAAACAGTTTCATAGGTCCACTGATTGGTTCATTGTATGAATGTGTCACTTAGGTCACAGAACAGAGGAATAAAATCTTGTTTTTGAAAAAAAAAACAGTGAAGATATTTCATATCTATTATAGGTATTCAGTGTTTTATCGATGATTAGGCAATTAGGCTAATAATTGCTTTTTTTTATTTAGTCTTCAAATCTGGACTTGGAATTTTAAGCACAATCCTTTCATCACTCACTTTAAACATATATTTATAAAACTGACATTTAGTTTTTTATTGATGCCTGTCATTGTTCACTGAAACTTTGACTTCAAGTTTTAGGTATCTGGTTCTACGACCTAACTAATTTGAATTAAAAGTGATTAAAGACAGACATTGAATTAAACCTGCAAATGATCAGACATAAAGGAAAATTACAAGTGAACAGCTGATATACCCATACAGATCCTTTTAAAAGAGCAAAATTTTATCTCACTAATAACATCAAACTGAAAATAATCTTCAAGTAAAATATAGAGGAATGCTAATATTTAACAATGTTTTAAATACTTATGCTGTTATTTAAGACTATTATTCCCTTAAGCCTTAGAAAAACAATAGTACCTAAAGAAGAGATGTAAAAAATAAAGACTTTCTGTGAATTTACTGCTGTGCCATTTTCACCACATGGAGATCTGGAATCTTGGAAGCAAAAAGACACAGGATTAATGTTATCCAAGCATAGGACTTCCAGATATTTTCTGAATGATTTTCTTAATTATACCCCAGAGAAACATTTTTGATGTTAACAAAATGTACTTTTTTATTGATTGATATTCTCAGTCATATCTTTATGACAGAATGGACATCAAGGCTTTTGTATACAGATACTAAAATACATTACCCTTAATTTGCCTTATTCCTTTTTTTTTCTTTTTTTCCTCTCTTGTTTCTATTTGAGAAAACTACTGCTAGTGTTACCAACAAGTCTTCATTTAAGTTTTACCATGAAAAAAAAGAAAAATTGTTCATGTGTTAATTTTTGTTTCTCTGTTCTACTTATTGACATGTTTATTAATTAAAAACATCACATGTTGAATTTGTTCCTTTTTAGTCTGCTCTAAATTTTATTATACTGAATATTGCTCTCTGAACTTAGAGTCAAATTCATGAGGAACCTCATGAGGTTCAGTAAGGACAAGTGCAGGATCCTGCACCTGGGGAGGAATAACCCCAGGCACCAGGACAGATTAGAGGCTGACCTGCTGGAAAGCAGCTGCACGGAAAGGGACCTGGGAGTCCTGGTTGACACCAAGTTAACCATGAGGCATAAGTGTACCCTTGTGGCCAAGAAGGCCAATGGAATCCTGGCCTGCATGAGAAGTATTGTCAGCAGGTCGAGTGAGGGAATCCTGCCCCTCTACTCAGCTTTGGTGAGGCTGCACCTGGAATATTGTGTGCAGTTCTGGGCTCCCCAGTCCAAGAGAGATACGGAGTTTCTAGAGAGGGTCCATCAGAGAGCAACAAAAATGATTAAGGGACTGAAGCAGGTATCTAACGAGGAAAGACTAAGCGAGCTTGGCCTGTTTAGCCTGGAGAAGAAAAGATTGAGAGGGGATGTCATCAGCATGTACAAATACCTCAGCAGAGAGTATAAAGAGCATGAGGTCAAGTTCGTCTCAGTGGTGGCCAGTAAAAATACAAAAGTTAATGGGTACAAACTGAAACACATATGATCAGTTGCATAGATTCAGTATAAGGTAAATTGATATGAAAAGTATGATTTTTCAGTCTTGCATATATTTGACAGACAGCATGTCTTCCTATGTTGACTATATGTTTGTTCCATATCTAAATACATTTATGTAGTGCATAATATTGACAATATGTTGTTAGGATATTCAGACATTATCTACTTGCAAAAATAATGCTTTTCTAGGTAATTCAGTTCTAAAATCTGCACAGTCAGGCTTTTTATTCCTTAATTTATTTCATTTTCCCATAACCTGAGTTTTGTAAGAAACTAAATATAATTCCTTTCAAAGAAATCACTCTTGAATTGAAATAAATACGCATAAATCATAAATTGCATAAAATGGAAGCATTTTAAAAATATAATTCAAACTCAACTTCAAGTTAAACAGGCTCAAGTTATCACAGATGCAAAATTTGATTTTAACTAATATAAGGCTAAACTCAGTTCAGTAGGACAGGAATTACCATCCTCAGTGAATATTTAAATATATATGAGAGTACACAGAAGTGTTTGTCCATCATTTTGCTAATTTTAGATCTTTTTTTTTTCTTAAACAGGGAACAGCCTATATCTTAAAGTTGCAAACTTTCAACTATCCACCTAGCAATAGAGTCTCAGAAAGAGAATTAAAAGATGTTTTTTTCTAATAGTGTTCTGACTACAAAAACTAGATTGAGGAGCAAGGGAAAAACAAAACAAAACAAAAGACCAATGCAAAATGCTGATAGTAAATATTTTTGTCCCGTGTTTTGAACTTAAAATATATTTAGAGTCCCAGTTGAATCCAAAGAGTTTAAACCTCTCACCATCTCCTGCCAAAAATATGTGTGGTTTCTTATGTGGTTATAAAATGTGTGGTTTCATATGTGGTTTCATACGTGGTTATAAAAAGATATGATCCTTTTTTCTCCAGTGTTTTTCTTCTTCCTGCTTTGTATGAGATACTTTACTATATTCAGTGAGAACAGACCTGACCTTTACTCAGGAGTACCTTAAAAGTCATTCATTTGTTCTTGGTTTGGTTCAGTAACCGTATGTTTTTTGTTTTTTTTTTCTAAGTGGAACATAATTAACAGGAAAAAATATGAAAACAGTGTGTAATAACTAACTGTCTATGAGTCAAATATGACTTTTTTTAACTTAAATTTAAATAGTATAATTTTTCCAATACTATTTTAAATACTCATAATAAAAACATATAACACACACATTATAACACATAAACATAATTGTGATGAGTGAATAAGGTCACCAAGGAAATTCAACATAATTCACTTTGAAACTACCCTTTATATCATTTGCCTTTTCACAGATGCCACATAAAAAAGTATTTTCAAAAGTGGAGTTAAAACTAAACATAATTTGGTTTGGTGAGAATCATAAATTGTTTTGTTGATTCTTTTGTTGAGTATCCAAAATGAATTATCAGATATGCATTCAGCTATGCTATGAGACTAAGGTCTGTATAATTTGTCAGACTAGTTTAGAGTAGATGCAAGGTGCTTGAAAGTTCAAAGCTTCACCAGCATGTACTAAGCATGGCAGGCCTGGCTTATTTATGCTCTTGTCACAAACTTCTTGTTTTCAGTACAAATTCAGAATTGCTTAAAGCCAAAAATACTTAGCTCCACAGTTTATATTTTTATTAACTAACTTGGAAATACAAACACAAGTTTTCCATATAATTTATCAAAAGCTACAAGTTAGATATATCAAGAAAAATAATCCCGTGACTTGTTTTTCAAATGTCTAGGTCAATCTGTCTGGCGTGAATACACTAGAGGACACTGGGATGGTTGATGATGGAGCATTTTTGCTGTAAGCAGAGACTAGGGGAGCAGGTCTTGGTCAAGGTGGAGATGACCTCAGGAACACCTCACAGGAGCCCCCGTGGCTCTATGGGAACGGGACAGAGAAGATGGAGCCAGATCCTTCACAGAGTTGAATGGTGGAATGGCAAGGGGCAATGACAAGTGAACGAGGACGTGTTCAGGCTGGGCAAAATTTACTCACAAGGATAGTCACTAGGAAATATCATATAGGCCCCGTCCTTAGCGGATTGCAAGACCAAGCAGGACAAAACCCTGTGGGTTTCTGCTGAGAGCAGGAGTTATTAAGACCTCTAGAATTCCCTTCCAAAGTGATTCTTTTTGAAAAAAACAATGGCATTTTCTTAGAATTTATAGAGACTTATAGAGTTAAATTTTCTTCTTGCCTTCAATAGTTAAGAGGAAGCCTGATTAAAAAGGTGATTTAAACTCTTTAATTCTCTCTTCAAATCTTAGAGTCTCTCTTCAAATCTTAGAGAGTGATGCTGATATTTTAATATTTTTATAACTTCAGCCAATATGTTCAAAGACATATTCTCTATATCATTAAACAACCCCATTGCACTATGTACATGTCTCCTGATTATAAACTTCCAGTGGAAGTTTATAAAGGAAAATATATTGCCCAGAGGCCACTTCATGCAGTTTTCACCAAACTTTATAAGCTGTCTCTGTATCTACCTTTATTGCTTTCTTCAGATATTACCATCTTCAAAGGTTAGAATTAGCATAACAAAACCAGGATGGAGGTAGATATACATCTTATAGACAAAGAAATTATTGTTAAATCTGTATGAACACAAAGGCACTTATATAAACCTTATAATACATACCTATATAGCTGACTTTCAAGCTATTGTTTACCTTCAGAACATTTTTTCAGTAGTTACCTAGTTTTTAGATTAAAACTAGTCCAGTTTAGTCAAGCCATCAAAGGTAGACCACCAAAGGTTCCTTTTTTAAGGAACTTTTTGTAAGGCTTTTGACCCAGCAAAAGCCTTTTCATGAAAGGCAAAAAAAACTTGAACTACTATTTTTAATACAAAGTTTTCAGAAACAGGCTTCTGTTATAATAATATTCATCTCTTCATCTTTGTGATGGTTAAGGTACGAAATAGTGGAATGTACTAAGTGTTGTTAAATGTTTAAAGTGAAGATCTGCACAGTAATGTTGTTGCAAAATTTAAATTGGCTGTAACTTTTGCTTAGGGGCAGGGAGTTTAAAGAACATCTGGAGATTCTGAAATAACCTGCATTCATTTATGTTATTTAAGTTGTAAAATCATATTCAATCTTGACCCACTCAGGAAATCTAACATAAACGTCCTGCTGATTTTGACAGTCATACAGCAAAAACACCCTCTAATGAGCATTTAATAGTCACCAAAAGTTCTGCATTAAGTACAAAGCCCTTTTGATTACTTATTCCACTAATTTAAAGTAAATGCTTTTACAGATGGCATCTGTTAGGAAGCAGAGCGTGTGCTGCATTTATATGTAGTCATTGAAAATAAATTCCAGCTTTAGTATAAAGATCCTACAAAAAAGATCAAACATGAAACATTGAGTAAACATTTACCAGTGATATTTTAAAGCTCTTCATAAAAGCTTATCCAATACCAGAATACAATAGTTGGAGTATAAGAAGTAATTTAGAAATACTTTGGCAAATTAGCACCTTAAGAGAAATGATTGAGACAAAGAAAATGAGCTCTCCCATTTTGCTTATCGTCTTCCCTGGGGTATAACAATATCGTATTTCATTATTCCCTTCAAATTGTATTATTTTATGAATAAAGGAAATAGAAATATGCAATACTGTTACTAGAGATTAATAGGAGAAAAATAATGACACACATTTAAGTAAGAAAAATGGAAAAAAAAAAGTTAAAGAACCTAACTACTACTTTGAAAAGGTAAATGGAGAAAAGGTCATTTATTTTTGTGCCATCATCAAAAATTCATTAAAAAAAGTTATGCTAAAACATTCATTTAAACCTGTAGCTCTCTTTCTGATGATTGCTCTTCTAGTAAATGCCATTAAAAGCTATATGATTACCTTTTACAAACTATTAGTATTACCACAGTGTGTGCTGCCACACAGAACATACTCATAGAACATCATTAAAGAGTAAAATTTTATCTAAATATAAAAAAAACTTTGAAATATAAGTATTGAGTGCATCAAGCAAAAGGATTAAAACAGAAAATAATAATAAAAAAGAAAAATTCTGTTTCCATCATTAGCTTCAAGTTGGCACCTACAATCTAAAAACCATCACAATTTTTGCTTCATCTTGTGCTTCAACCTCAAGACCTGTGGCTCTTGGTCCTTCCTTTACTCTGAGTCAAATGTACTATATGTTACACTCTGCACTTTTTCATCTGGTCATCAAGATTGAAGATCAGCTTAGCTTTCCCCTACTGTGTACCTGAGATTTCCCTTAGTAAAAAGAGGAAGATAATAAAAAGGAGGAGCATGCAAAAGTGTGTGTATGTATGTAATATATAAAAAAGAGTCTATCAGGTTTCTTATCCATAGACAATCAGGAAAAAATCAAGATGCACACCTGAACTCAAAACACAAGAAATACTCATAATTGCAATAACTTGGATAAGACCAGTGCTTCTTCTTCCTGTTTTCAATCCAGCAACCTTCTGTTGCATGCAGAACTTAATGATAAAATATGATATTGCCTTATTCAGAAAGTAATTCAGAAAGTAAACTATTGCTTCAGTCCTTATCTGTAATTTTTATCTTACTGTAGTTAGGATTAATTATGTGTGAACTAGTTCATAGTGACTATAACAGTTCAGGGAGTGAGTAAAGGAGACAAAGGGTTGTTCTAGGGCATTCTTCATTGTGATAGTTGAGCAAGGCAAACAACTAGGTCAAGTTAAAACAAGATGAATATTTCTTGCACTCTTAAGGAGGAAATGCCTTCCAATTACAGTTCTTTTGGTTTTGCTTACATATTGTTATAAAATTTACAAACTGTGGAATATGCAAGAAGGTCTTACTAGCTGAGGGAGGCAAGAGAGAGAAAGAAGAATGTTCTCTTTTGGTTCTCATGAAGGTGTTGTACCAGTAGTGAAAAAACAATGAACACATGAAAATATCTTTATGAACAGCCTATATTTCATTCACTTTCTAACAGCTATGCCCATAATAAGATCTTGAAAAGCTACACCTCTTGGGAGAAAAAATATGACTCATTTACTGCCCTTCCTAAATTTATGCTTGGTCTTCATCAGTCTCATTTTGCTAGAACTATTTCAATGGTAAGGCAGAGAGTAATTAACTTTTCATCTCTGTAGATTGCACTCTCTATTTTTCAGTCTTTATCAAGCAATGACTTTCATGGAATGACGCTCTCTCATTTTGCAGAGAGAGAGTCAGCTCCGTGCCCTCAGGCTGCTCCCCCTAAGGAAAAAAGGAGTGCTCGGAAGAAGCAGCAGGTGATTGTTGTAGGTGACTCGCTGCTGCAGGGAAGGAGGCACCCATCTGCAGACCCGACCCCTTATCCAAGGAGGTCTGCTGCTTGCCGGGGGCTCGAATAAGGGATGTCACAAAGAGGCTCCCTCGGTTAGTCCATAGCAACGATT
>JAUBOD010000982.1:1067155-1080379 GCA_032353885.1 Nothura maculosa | reverse complement strand
ACCCTGCGTGTGCAGGGGGGTTGGACTAGATGACCTCTAAGGTCCCTTCCAACCTTACACATTCTATGATTCTATGGAATGAGTACATACCACAGGAACCCCATATTCCCAGTCTGTTCATTCCAGTTATGGTTTTTTTTTTAAGGTGACAAGTTCACCACAAACTACGAATGATAAAAGACTGAGCATATACAGCAAGCTATGGATCTTTGCCAGAAGTTTAAATGTTTTGCTCCTACAAGCATGGATAACTGCAGAAGTAGACACAAGATATTTGAATCTTAGAACTTTAAATTTGCTTTGTTGTCGCAGGCAATACAGTCTTCATTCAAAAAAAACCAATTAGCTTAATTTACTTGCAATTAACATAAACCCACTGTGGTGCTAAGAAATAAAGAAAACAGAATCAATTAAAGAAACAACTTTCTTCTCTTCTCCCAGGCTCACTTTCAGTCCAAAATCTTTGTCCCCCACATCCTTCCCAGTCTTCTTAGTTTTGCTACATGTTAAACCCAGTTTTAGATGTATCTTCGCAATTTAAGGACCTTGACTCATGATGTCTTACTGAAGAATATCATGCTTAACTCGGAAAGACTATACTAGTTTTCAAACCTGTCTTTTTACTTAATGCTTGGAGACAACTATTAGTGCTCTAGAGAAAAGTTCTGATATTTATAAAATAGTAGTCAATCTGCTGCAGTTTATAGGCTGCAGCAGTTTTATTAAGAAAAAACAATTGTTAAGAAAATTATTAAAAAAAATATATGCACATCAGACTATAAATTGTGGGGCTTCAGCAGTAAATTATTAACTCATTAATGATTTGCAAATGGATCCCTGTAATTCTTCAAAATAACACAACCTGAATAGGTAATATATTCTAGCATATGACTACATAAAGCATTAGAAAATGTTTAGTAATTCCTTTTCTTTTTCTTTTTTCACTGTAAGTTCATTGCAATGATTGCCAATCTCTGAGCAAGACATTTTCACTGGAGAGTGTTTGGTACTGCTTCTTTATCATAGAATGATAGAATGCTTGAAGTTGGAAGGGACCTCCAAGGGTCTTGTAGTCCAACCCCTTGCACATGCAGAGTCACCTACAGCATGTGACACCAGGCTGCATCCAAGCAAGTTTTAAAGATTTCCAGAGAAGGAGACTCCACAGCCTCTCTGGGCAGCCTATTCCAGTGCTCTGTCACCCTCACTGTTAAGAATTTTTTTCTTAAGTTCCCGTGGAACTTCTGATACTTTGGTTTGTAGCCATTTCCTCTAGTCCTGTTGCTGTCCACTACTGAAAAGAGGCCGGCCGCTTCTTCCTCCCTCCCTCCCTTGAGGTATTTATACACACTGACTATAGACTTTATGATAAAACAAATATTACAGTGATATATTCCTTTTGCAGTCTGATTTCATTATATGAACATCTTTTTCAAACTTTTTAATAATTTGCATATGAGAAAAATTCACACTCAGCCTTTTAGAAAAACTGTAACATAAAATTTTATCCTGAGTAAAAACTTTGATAATGATTGCTACTTTTTAAAAAAAATAGAAAAGAAAAAGAAATTAAGAACTAAAAAGGTTTATACTAGGGATGAGCTAAGTATCTCCAGTGAATAAAGGATTCTTCAAGCAAATATGAAACAAGCTGGAAATCTCTCTTCAAAGGGATGCATAAGGAAAACAAACCACAGGGAAATATTTGTAATCAGGAAATAATTTTAATAAGGTGAAGCAGTAAACAAGAAATTTTACATTACCACCTGTAGGTCTTCTAAGGGAAGAAGAAAACTCAAAAAAAGACAGATTTTTTTTTTTTTCTTTTATGGAATAAGTTTTATGGATAAAATAGTGAAAGTAAGTAATAAATAATCTGAGAGGAAAAAAAGTACGAGACACTGTAAAAACAGGGAATGACCTATGGAGAAGTTAGTGTAATTACAGAAAGATGTGATCATAGGTATCCTTTCTCTACTTCAGAGAAAGGATAAAGGATAAAAGTAGAAAAGGCTACAGATGTCAAGAATTCTAAGGAAGATAGAGAATGTTTGACCGTGATACCCTCCACTAATCTAATCTAATTAGCCTTTCTACATTAAATCATTCTTACTAGAAGCAGCATTTTTAGGCAAATATTTTCATCAAGAGAAGATATTAACTGTGGGAGAAAGGGAAGGTGAAGATGACAAGCTACAGATGCAAGAGCCCTTGAAGAGCAGAAAGAGTAAAATTACAGAAACAATGAAGAACCATAGCTACAGAAGAAAAGAACTTGAAATGTTCAGAGAAATGAATAATACGATGAGAAGAATTAAGACATAAGTAAAAGGAAAAGAAAGATTAAATCTGAAGATGTTTTAGGCCTTCCTGAGTATTTATATATGCTCTTTTTACAATGGTATTTCTCAAATCTCTTATGTCATGAAGCTGCTAATTTCTGAACATTGAACACTGGAGTGTATTGAGAGCATACCTTACTCAGTCAAGGTCCTAACCCTTTCTTCTGGAATGAATTTCTTTCTATAATATAAACTCCCTGAATGTGTTCCTTGAATGAATTCTTTGTTTTCTATTACAATGTGCATAATTCCTTGAGCTTTTCCCTGCCATGCATTTTGGAATTAAAATGACATCACAAATTATGCCCTGAGGAGTAGTTCACTTGACTCACTCATGAATAAATTAATATTTTAATGTACTCCATTTTATTGTTTTTAAAAATTATTTAAAGCATTTCACATTTCTAGAGGGATTTTTTTTCTTTGTATATCCATGACCTCAAGGCACCCTACATGATTTTTTCCTATAAGATCTCAACAGACTTGTGATTTGAATCAGCTCTAAAATCCACAAAATAATATGTATGTGTAGATTCTAAATAATTATGTTATTTTTAAGTACACTGGTTTCAGTTTGCACTAATTTGTTTATCACTAAAAACCCTACCCTTATGCATGATTCAATGAATTATTCAAACAGAGGTACTTTACTCAAAAATACTGTAAGGGAGTTTAATATAGAAAAAATATTTTAAGAAAAGATTGTTTAGTTGATATTGACATTAATAACTTCTTATGTTTTCATCCTGCTGTATTGCAGGATTACTATGTGATGAATGAATATGAGTGCTATAGCTTACTTCTTTATAAATATATTTATATATATATATAGATGTAGGTATATATACATATATATAAATCTAAATTATTTTCTGAATTATTGCAAAAATTAAAAAATCTGTGTCCTTGTGTATAAGGATTAAAGGGCAGACTATTGTGGGAGACACTGAAGTAGGTGTTTGCTAAAGGCCACTTGACCTGAAGAAGTTGATGGGGCCTTCTATAGAGACCTGGACTCGCCCATCATCAATTCCCAGGTTGAGATCCATGCATTCCAGTTGCTCTCTCACATACAGAGCAACTCCACCACTTTACCTTCCCAGTCTATCCTTCTTAAAGAGCACATAGCCTTCCATGAAAGCACTACGGTCATGTGAGCTATCCTACCATGTTTCTGTAATTCCAATGAGATCATGATGCTGGGATTGCACACAGACATCCAGTTCTTCCTGTTTATTTCCCATACTTCATGCATTGGTCACAGTCATTTAAGGGAAGTAAAGTCTCTATGGAACTTTTCTCCAAAATGCTTCACCAGTAAAGAAAGTTTAATAAATATATATATACTTTCTTTTTCCTCTGATCTGAAACCAGGTATCTTGGATATTCTTGTTTACCAGCTGCTCTTGTACATTGTGCAAACACACTATGAGAAAGATACTATGACAGTATTTCAGACATTCCATCATTCTCATCTTTCTTCTTTGTTTCTACCACTGCAAACAGACATAACAAAAGCAGAAGGTACTGATATCTACTGAACTAAGTGGTATGGAAAAGAGTAGAGACCTAGCAAAATACTAGGTGAAATAGGCAAAAAAATCCTTTCTTTTTTTTTTTTGATCTACTATCAAACTTGTAAATGTTTTTCTTTTTAAATAAGTTTTGCAGATAAGTCTTGATTTGCAGCAAAGCTCACATTGGAGCATATTCAGTTAAATCGTATTTACAGGATTAAATGGTCTATTGGTACTTTGAATGCTTCTGAAATGTACTCTGTCAGGAAATAAAAAGCCAGCTAGGTCAACTCTCATAACATGTCTTTAACAGAATTAGCAAACGTTATGTAAATATACCAAGAATGTCTGTACTATTTATATTACATTGGATTTATTGGCTACCATTTTTTTCTTGCCCTGAGGAAGCAAAAGATAATAAACTTGTCTGAAGGATGCTTAGCTTTGTAGAGACACAAGAGCATAAAGCTATGAAGAAAACCTAGTTTTTTTATTCATATTATTACTGTTTATAAATTGCCTTCTGTCAGAGCATAAGACTTTTAACAAAAGAGAGAGAGATTTCTCATCTTCTACATGAAGATGGTTTATTTTAGTATCTCTTCCCTGTTAAATCTTTCCACCTGCTACTTTGGGAGTAGTCTTATAGGGTCCAAGGACATTCATTTTGCCATCCTAATGATCAATGTGTTACAGGGAATACACGGTTTTCTGCAGCATTGTGAATGTGCAGGTTGTAAAATTATATATATTTGTGCATTATATAATGTATATAAACAGGAGAAGCAGATATAAAATATAAAGATCTTAATTATATTTGTTTTAAAAAGTCTTTAAGTAGATATTTACAACCTAGATTGTGTAAATGTTTCTTCTTTGTTGAAAATTTGTTGCACTGAATGCAGAATACAGCCCTATCTATTCCCCTGGATATGACATTACCAGGGGAGCTGAAAAAAAAAAAATCAAGAAATTCAGATGTTAGTAGAGAGTAATCTTCTCCCCTTTCCTCCCCACCAAAAAAAAATCCTTTCAGTCTCAAAGGTATTCAAGGTGTATTGACTAAAATTTCAAGAAATTTACAACAAAAAGTGTATGGTAAATTGGAATGTAAATATAAAGAGAATGATAGAGAATATCCCTGGAATAGGGGAATGAAAATTAGAGGAAAAAAAAAAAAGATAAGATGGAGAAATGAAATGCAAAGAATAGTAATGGAGAATATCAAACATGAGATCTAATCTAGAAAGAACAGAAAAAATTTAATTTGGAATGAAAGTGAAATTTCCTTTTGGTAATAACAAGCTCTCAAAGGCTATTCAAAATTGTCTAAATTTTGCTTTATAGTTCAGGAAAGAATATCTATTAATATAAAAGTCCTTAAGATGTAACAAAATACTTTGACTTAAATTTTAGTCTGGTTATATCATATTTAATAGCACATTTTTTCACTGCGCTGTTCTGAAAAAAAAAATACTAGAGGAAGATCATGTGACAGCTACAATTTACAGCAACCAGCTAATTTATGGTGATCTTATACTCAGTATACCAAATGTAGTTATTTATTCATTAAGGCAATGTAAGTTATATCTTAATGAAGTGGAAACTGATTTCCATCCTGTAGAAAAAAAGATGCAGAATATTTGAAAGGTAATTAAAGTCGTCCTGACATCAGCTCTTTGGTGCAACAGCTGCATGCGTAGGAGGCCTGCAAAACAGAGCATACAAACAGAGAATATTGTATATTTGCACAAGTACTATTAGGTTTAGCAATTTCATTTACTTTTCTGTCTTGGATTGTCAAACTTCACTATCTGTTTTTCCACACAATTTAAATTCAGTGTCAATGATATTGATGTGACTGACCCTTCATATCGTTAGGTCAGAACTTAGGAGGGTTTCATTTTGATATGCATATGGAAATTCCTGCACATTTACATATTCTAGCTTTTTTCACACTAATCTACTTTTAATGGCAGGAAAATGCACTAATCAGACAATAGTTTTCTGAAATATTTTCTTGACAAATTTCATGAACATTGCAAGTAGTATTATATCTGTGAGAATAATAATTTCTCAGCTTCTAAAACCTCTACACCTAGCTAGGAATCACAAAACAAAACTTTTAACTAAGCAATAAATGACAACTTTTCCGCTTTACTGGGAAAGCTATAGATAATGTACAGCACAGTCTGATGAAAAATAGAAAGATGAACACCTATAGTCCACATACAGCAAGACCATACACATATAGCAGTTCATCAAAAGATAAACCTCATGCTTTTTTATTAGTCTTTTTTGTAAAGTCAACAAAGTTTTAGATATGCTTGGACTAATCACTTGTTAGATTGACAATCTTTAGTTGCTTAGTACTTGGAAATAAAATAAATTATTATTCACTACTCCACATTTAAATGTAACAATTTCTTACGTTAAATATGCTTCATATATAGCAACAAAGTAAATAAAAAAATCTCTAAATTAATCACTGTAATCTCTTTTTTGCATTCAGTTCTAACATGAAAAGATAAGTAAATTTTAGACTTGCTAAGAAGTTTGATAATAAAGTAAAACATATTATACATACTAATATATATTCCATACAGGATTTTTTTCAGGTTAATGTTATTCCTTCCAGTAATAAATTACTTCTCATCACTTCTCATCAGAATTCCCTTCATTTTTTTTTTTAATCTATGTTCTATACAATCCAACTATTTTATGTTTTAATGAGATTCTTATAGCTTTTCCTGTCTATCAGAAAAGCAAAGAAAATCTACACAACAGAATAAGGTCTTTATTCTATAAGCTTTTTTTTTTTGGGGGGGGCGGTGCTTCTTGTTGTTTTTGTTGTTGTTTGTTTTGTTTTTAGTTTGTTTTGTTTTAGCTTTGGTCTTTATTATTTTCCTGGGCTTGATGCACTCTGGAGGAAGAAAAATTACACATTCCTCTTCCGTTTTCAGGTTTCAAAAAGTTGCTACCCTGGAATGGATTTTGTCTTAGGAAAGACTAGCGTATTTTGGATTGGGCTTTCCCCATAGCCTGGTACTTCAGCTACATGAAGGGATAGAGAGTAGGCTTATCTTTGGATAAATGCTGTCTCTCAGGAGAGTTCCAGCTACTTTATGAACTGTGCTGACTGACCCTAATTTACTGAGTAGAATGACCTTAATGGTGCTACGGATCTACCATAATGTTATCTCCATAGTTCCAGAAGAGAAACATCACCAAATTGCCTTAAGGCAGCTGAATGCAATAATGTATTATAACACATGTTGCAAATCAAAGTAAGCAAAAACTGGAAATCAGAATCTTTGAAAAACTATTATGTAGCACTTATAGTATCATCACCCTATTGCTGTATATTTAAGACATAAACCTGTCTAATACAGATTTTTTGAGGGGAACTTTATTACCATTCTGAGTTATGGCATTGCACCAGATGTTGGCTTAATTGAACAAATATTGTCTGCTATGATTACAGTGAAGCATATTGTAACTATGATTATAACAAAGAGAGGGCCATCAGCAGGCAAAAATCAATAGAATCCCATTGACTCCAGGGAATGTTGATTTACACAAGCAAAGGTGTTGGCCTATTATTTTTTAATTGCAGGAAAGAAAGAAGGCATGTGTGAAGGCCGTATTCAATATTAGTTTGATAAACAAGTTTTCTTTTCTTTGTTTTATTTTATTTTATTTTTTATAAACTGAACTCATACATTCGTCTCAGACACCTGAGTACAGATTGTCAGAAAACGCTTCTTTGTTCAATCATTGTGAGGCTCATATTATCATATTTGACTAGGAAACTTGAGATTCGGCACTAAGAAAACATGGCAACTCTATTATGCTTTCCAAAATAAAGATAAGGTAAAACAAAGTAATGAGGTCACCTGTGCAACTGTTACATATACATAATGAGTAATCAAACAGCCTGTCTCTGTTATTAAGAGTGTTGCAGACTAAAGAGGTCGTATGTAGTAAAACACGTTTTTACAGTATTTATTAATATTTTGCGACTAACAGAGTATCTATGTTAAACTTAGCAGACTACAACATAATTAAAATTGAATTTTAGATTTCCAAGAATTATTAGGTAAAACATCATTAGTATATACAGTCATCCTTTAGAATTATCAGGAAAGAAGTACAAAATTCTTCAGTGATTAAAAAAAAAAGACCTCTTCATGTAAATGACTGTGGAGTTCCAAAAATACATTTACTCACATGTCTTTCTGCAAGTAACAATTCAGTGCTAGGAGTGTTTATAGACAAGGGATCCATAAATATCTTTTTTATAGAAAATAATGAAATAATCATCTTAATCTTCTCACCAAACAATTTATGAAATAAATAAATCATTGTATACAAACAGGATTATAGTAAAATGTAGTGTTGACCTCCACTCTTTCATAAGGATATTCAGTACTGAATTATATGTAGTTTAGAAAGCCTCCTTGAGCTCTGATTATTTTATTGTGAACTCAGTGCCCAAGACCAATTATCAAAGTCAAAAGATTAGCTAGGAGCCTCCCTTTCTTACCAAGGTCTATGAACTGTAGTTAATAGATTAAGCTGAAGAGCACTTCTGCTGCCTGCTTTCACTGCAGTATTATACTTTCCGTAAAGTATTCCTGTTACAAGACACCAAGCTGATTACATACATTGTAAACAGTCTGTCTTGTTTTGAAATTTGTATGTAGGGTAATGAACATTGTAAACATATGTGGAACATCACACTAAGTTGTTTCAGTGCTGCAAGTCGGTACTTATTAAAATTCTGTCTTTCTGGCCTTTATCAGAAAATGTTATTCAGCTATAGTGATTTCACCAAGGGTGAAATATGCTTTATTCAGAAATGGAAATCCTGAATTCCAAGAACACAATGACACAAAAGGGTTAGGCTCTCCCTCTAAACTGTGCATGTCACATTTCCCTGAAACTGAAGTAGGCATAAAAAATCTAACTGAACAAAGAGGCTGCAGCTAAAATTTAAATTATCGTCAACTAAAGTGACAAAAATGGCTAGAGTAACAGGCATGCTGATCCCAAAATGGATTATAATTATAATTCTTTATAACTAGCACCATCTTTGATTTTTATTATATATATCTTTTTAAAATATTCAGAACTCATATTCCCAACCGACCTCCTCGCTCCTTTCTCTCTCTTTCTGTATAAAACTGAAGAAAATTAAATGTTGGCAGTTAAAGTAGCTACATAAGTATGGCAAGCTTCCAAAATTCATAGACAGATCTGGAGTCATCTTTACATGTGTGAAAATAGTTGAAAAAGATTTTAGCACTCTAGACATGCTATCTGGGTAAGATCTTACTCCTTTGAGGGTGATTGACAGCAGTTCTTTCATTTGAAGATTTTAACGGCAAATGTGCTATATTTTAAAAAAATGATGCTCCTTACACAGTTCAGTCATTTATTTGCTCAGAAATTCACTTGCAGAGCCTTATGCAGATGAGTCTATCCTTTTCTAGAGATCCATTATATTTACCAATGTAATTGGTAATTGTTACATAGAATATTTCTTACGCCACAGAAAGCACAATCACAGGAGATTTAATGAGCTGAACCTATGTCAAAAAGAAGCAGTTTTATTTCCTGCAATGGATTTTGCTAAGTACCTCTCAGTGTGTATTTTGGCTCCAAGGGTCTAGTTCATAAGAATCATTCCCGTATGTCTGCTGTAGTTTTGGATATAGTAGAGCACATTATTAATACTTCATCACATTTACCAAAATTTACATCAGGAATTTAGATCCCAAGAATAGTCTTAAAAGGATAATGAATCAGAGAATAGATATTTTAAAAGCACAATTACTATAAAATATGTCACTTTGAAATAATACATTGCTGTGAAAAGTTTTCTGACTAGATTCTGCCATTACTTGCAGTAGTGTCAATCAAGAATAAGTCTTCTGAAGCCAATTCAATTATTTGGGGTTTAAATTTGTATATCTAAGATCATTGGGCTTCAGTTCTTTCCATAAATTTGCCAAGTTTGATCATATATTCTTTGTTCAGGTATAACATATCTATTCAAGCAAACATATAAAACGCAGAATCTGGTTAAATACTCAAGAACTGGACTATTATTTCACAAGTTACTTAATTCTAGATGAAGTTAATTCTCTCTGAGGCTACCTAAAACACATAAATGCATGCACACCTACATGTTACTACTGCAAAAAGTCAGAAACACACAGGCTTTGTTCAATGAACATCACTGAGTTTGGATAGCTAAGAAAGCATTTTCCAAACCACAGCTAGGCAAAGAGGCAGCAGAGAGCTTTGAGCCTGTGAGTTACCAAAATACGCAGAGCCTTGTATTTGTGGCTCAGGTTTAGGGACTCTACAAGAAACAAGCACTTAGAATTAAGTCCTATAGAAAATCCAGCATTTGAGAGGTTTTTAATAGCATTTGAAGTAAAGCTTGTATGAAATCCTGTCATAAGAGAACAGGAAGGAAAAGTTACAGAAAGCATGAGTCATAAAAAAACTTCAACCCTTTAAAATACTGAGGAAATTCTCTTACTTATCTTTCTTAAGTTATTTTTAAAGTCCTGCACAAGTATGTCATCTAATTCATCACTTTAAAAAAAAAAAAATCTTAGCACACAGAAAGGTACTTAAAAAAAAAAAAAGTGGAGCTCTTTTCTGTCTGTATGCAAATTTATCTCCATTGAGTGAAGATTAATTTTATCCCTTGTTTGCCTTTCTTTCATTGTATAAGAAAACCAGTTTGTTTATTCTCCACACTCCCCTTCTATTTTTAAAAGTACCATTTGTATAAAATATTGTGTAATAAATCACTTCTTCATAACAGAGAGAATAACGCTGACCACACGTAACAATTTATCATTGTTTTTACCATTGTATTTGCTGTCCTGCCCCACAACAACTTCCTGCTTCGTCTGCAGGGAGAGGAGCAAAGCTATGCACTGTTGTCATCAGAGAGATTTCCACAGTGGAGCTGGCTTAGATAAAAATACCAGTATGTATTGAAAGACCTGGTGTCATTCCTGAGTACTTCAATAGTCTTCAGATTAGGCCTGAAAGAAAGGTGAAAGCAGAGAATCAGTAAAGCATGCAGTTTAACTGCATGTAGTTCTACACTAAAATGTGGCCATTTGTGACTTCAGTAAGAGACCAAATGCTCTGACAATCTGTAGTTTTAATAACATTTCAATTTCAACATTTCACTTACTAATCTGTGTGTTTTGCACTTTTAAGAAGTCCATTAATTTCATTTTTTTATGAGAACAAGTAGCATTTATTGCTAATACAGTGCTAATATTATTATATTGCCATAATGTATTGCTAATAACTTTGGGCATGTTGTTCAATTGTTGCATACATTCAGATTTAGTTTTAGTTTAAGTGCATCTTTGCATCATTCCAGTGACAATACCTTTAGCTGATCACTGCAATGCCAGGATACGACTTGCTATTGATTCTTATGATGTCAGAAGTCTGTTCTTTTACAAATGGCATAGACAAAAATATTTACTTTCTTAGGAAATCGAGCACTTTCTTCATTAATAGTATAAAGGATAAGTTTCTTGTATCATAAAAAAACCAGTTTTCTTGTATCATAAAAAAACACCTTAATATGTGGGATAGAAGACATATGCTCTAATCTAGGAAGCTCCTTGTTTCTAATACTGATCAGCTAGTTTCTGTCTCTTGAAATTATTCTCCATCCCACTAAAAACTGAAATTCAGTCCTTAACTCACCCAAGCTTCAGTCTTGAGTGTTGACTTACATGAATAAAACTTATAGCAAATAACAAATAAAAAGTTGGAAATTTCTTTCTTTTCTCGTAGATGTAAATTACCTTGAGAACTCTCAATTTATTTTGTCTCTTGTCTTTCTGAATGACAAAAGTCTTAATTTTTCAATCTGTTAAGAAATTAATTTACTTACTTTCTAATATTTTGTATATGAAAACACTTTTTAAAGATATTACTGTCTCCTTAGAAAAAAAATACTAATTTGGAGGTTGTGATGCACATTGACATCTATGGACTATGCTATATCAAGCTGTAAAAGATAAGCTGGTGACTCACAGTAAAGATATGTTAGATTCCAAATATTATTTTAAAGTATGAGCATTTCTCACTTTGCTTCTATTACAAAGCTTGTCTTCCCTTCTTTGAATTTGCATTACATTCCTTTCCAAAATGACATACTCATAGGTTGTGTTTGATCTGCAGACCTACACACTTTGATGGCTTGCAACATTTTTTGTCTCAGTTTCATCAGCATCTATTTTATATGCAAGTCCTAGATCTGTGACTTCATCACATCCGTGTCCTGCCACCAGATACAGAAGTGCTTTGTTCTGCCTCTTTTCATGCTACAGGAGATTTTCCTAGGGGTTACTCCTTGTTCTGAAACATGAAAATGTGTGAAGCATAAAACTCCAGCTGTGAATACTTACCTCCCCGCAGTGTTAAAAAGTTCAATATACAAAACACCTGGTTTCAAGGAAAACGTACACTAAGATATATGGCAATGAGACAGATTTAATATACCCCATAGGGCCCTCAAGGAGTTTTTAAATTAAAGACACAACTTTTTTCTTTTTTTTTTTTTTGAAACGAACCTTTACTATTTCACATATAACGAATGGATATTTCTTCCAGTTGAAGAGAAAATCATTAAAAAAAAAAACAAATTGGGATGAGAGGAAGGAATGAGTGCTTGTTTAAATAAAAGCTGAAAATGCTATTGATACCCTTGTAAAAGTTTTAACAGCAGCTCCTCATAAAAAATTAAAATAAAAAGGTAATTACATGTTGTGGGGAAGGTCTACAATTTACTTGAAGTTTACTTATTAGCAATTCATCATGGGGAGAGTTTATTTTCCCAAGACTTTAAATGACCAAATGTCAATATTTTGACATGCAGATGCTTAATGAAAGATGGCAATAAAATAGGAGAAAAAATGAAGCATTTTAAGCTGCACAGTGTCTTATTGACATAATCTTATGCATCATTGGAATTCCATAAATATATGTTTTAACATCTAGCAACATAGATTAATATTGGAATAAGTGAATACAATTCACAAAATAAGCAATAAAAAAAATCTGAAAGCTTAAATGTCCTCAGAGATTATTCTTATCAAAACATGTAACAAATTAGATTGTCCTCATTATTTCTGTCTTGTCTATATAGTAAACTTTCCATTTAACATCCTTTCAGCTTTCTCAGAGAACAACGTACAAGCATGGAATCTTCATCTTTCCCATAATATGATCCCCATATGATCAAAAATTATTTGCATCTTTAAACCTACATAGTTTGGACTTTTAAAACTCACAATTATGGATTATAAAGA
>JAUBOD010000982.1:1049872-1067055 GCA_032353885.1 Nothura maculosa | reverse complement strand
ATATGATCAAAAATTATTTGCATCTTTAAACCTACATAGTTTGGACTTTTAAAACTCACAATTATGGATTATAAAGACGAAAATTAAGCTAAAATTTGAACTATTCAGTGATTTTCTCTGGAAACTTAAGTGTTTGAAGCACTGAGGAGTCAATAAGAGCAGTTCAACTAACTGCCTCTCATAGGAATAAGAAATTTTGCACATAATAAGTTGGAAATTTTGAGAGTTTTCTCAACTTATCTTCAGGAAATTATATTTGAATTAATATTCAAATAGTTATTATAGCAGAAGAATGTCCATCAGTGCTAATTTTTTTACCTGGATACAATAGTGTCTGGATACAAATACTATTGAACAATGCAGCCCATGAAACATCAAAAAAGTGCAAAAAATTAATGCAAAATCCCATAACAGACTCAAGTGTGGAATTCATTGATATGCTAAAATGAATTAAATAAGTATGTTCAGTCATATTTTTATTTCAGTGGACAATCACTGAAAATTAACCTATTTCAATGTCATATGTATACTTGATGTATTTTTACTTTATTTCTATTTTAATAATTTGCTAAAGCACGACTGTTAAATTTTGTCATCTTAGTGGCCAGCAGCAAACAAAATAAATAATACAATAGAAAGCTCCTTAATAAACTCACTATATGTATTTCTAGAAGTAGGTGGAGGAAGAATAATTAGAATAGATAATGTCTGGTATTATCAAAAACTGTTATAACCTACTCTCATTTAGGAGATTATAAGAATGTATTATGTCACTAAGAATAAGTCAAATACCACTGCTTATGTTTCTTAAGAGTTCTGTAATTATTCATGTGCACCTTCTTAGTCTATACCAACACAAATTATATTTTACCTGTCTTAAAATTCAGATTATATTACTTCATATGACTGATAGGCCATAACGTATGCATATAGCTGCCTCAGCACTATGTTCTTAATTACTACTGCATAAAACATTGTTAAGCTTTACACTTACACAGCAATATTAAATTCATTTTCTGCAATATGATATTAAAAACATTCTGATTATTATTAATGAGTACAATGCCATTTTGTTGATCATGCTAACATAAAAAGTTTCAGCTGTCATTTACTTAATGGCTGTAGTTCCAGGTATTATGAAAGATAAGGAAAGAGTATGCTAAAGCCTTTTCCCCCCTCTTATTAATACCAACCTTGCAATATATATAAAAAAAGTACTGCTGATATTTGTTCTCATAATGTTTTGTTTGTTTTTTTTTAATTATTCCTGTTTATCAGCAAACAAAATGTGCGATTCCATAAGGCTGTATAGGCATCTCCTGTCACTGGTAGGAATCATTAGGACATAAATATGGCAGAATCACAGAACTGTTAAGGTTGGAAGGGACATCAAGAGATCATCTAATTCAATTCTCCTGCACAAGCAGGGACACATAGAGCATGTCGCACAGAGTGGCATCCTGACAGGTTTTGAAGACCTCCAGAGAAGGTGACTGCACAACCTCCCTGGACAGCTGTTCCAGGGCTGTCACCCTCTCTGGAAAGAAGTTCCTCCTCACATGCAGATAGAACTTCCGGTCTTTTAATATGTACCCATTGACCTCTCCATGTCCTTTCACTACTGAAAGCAGATTGCCCCCTTCCTCCCTATATTTACCCTTCAAGTATTTACACATATTAATCAGATACCCTCTCAAGTTTCTCCAGAGAAAACTGGCCGAGCTCACTCAGTCTTTCCTCATAAGATATATGCTCCATTCAGTCATCTTTGTTGCTCTCTGCTGGACCTCTCTACAAGTTTCACATGCCTCTTATACTGGGGAGCCCAGAACTACACACAGTACTCCAGGTGTGGCTTCACCAGAGCAGAATAAAGGGGCAGGATCACCTCCCTTGACCTGCTGGCAACTCTCCTCCTGATGCAGGCCACCATCCCATTGGCCTTCTTGGCCACGAGGACACTGCTGACTCATGGTTAACTTGGTGTCAACCAGGATTCCCAGGTCCCTCTTTGCAGAACTGCTCTCTAGCAGGTCGACTCCTAATCTGTCCTGGTGCCTGGGGTTATTCCTGCTCAGGTGCAGGACCCTGCACTTGTCCTTGTTGAACCTCATGAAGTTCCTCTCTGCCCAACTCTCCAGCCTGTCCACGTCCCTCTGAATGGCAGCACAGCCCTTTGGAGTGCTGGCCACTCCACCCAGCTTGGTATCATCCACAAACTTGCTCAGGGTGCCCTCTGTGCCTTTGTCCAAGTCATCAATGAGCAAGTTGAACAGCCCTGGGCCCAGTACCGACCCCTGTGGGCCACCACTGGCCACAGGCCTCCAACTGGACTTAGCCTCATTTTAACCACCCTCCGAGCTTTGCCATCCAGCCAGTTTTCAATGCACGTCAATGTGCACTCATCCAGACCATATTACCTGAGCTTTTCTATGGGGATATTATGGGAGACAGGGTCTCCCAAAAGCTTTGAAGCCTTGAAAGCCTTGCTGAAGTCAAGGTAGACAACATCCATGGCTCTCCCACTGCCCATCCATCCAGTTATCCCATCATAGAAGGCTATCAGGTTGATCAAACATCACTTCCTCTTGGTGAATCCATGCTGACTACTCCTGATCACCTAGTTCTCCTTGACATGCCTAGAGAGGCTCTCTCAGATGAGCTACTCCATCGCCTTTCCAGGGACAGAGGTGAGTCTGACAGGCCTGTAGTTGCCTGGCTTCTCTTTCTCGCTCTTTTTGAAACCTCTGCCAGTTCCCTCAGGACTCTTGGGTGCATACTATCCTGACCCCTAGATTTATGAGTGGCCAGTTTGCCTAAATAATCCCATCTAAGTCATTGATGAACAAGCTAAACAGTCTGGGGACACCTGGGGACACCACTTCCACAAGCCTCCAACTACATTCAGCATCATTTTTCACAAACCTCTGAATTCTACCAGTCCTCAGTTCACCTCACCACCCATTCATCTAATCCACACTTCCTATGAGGATTTTAGAGGTGTCCAAAGCCTTGCTGAAGCCAAGGTAGAAAGCATCCATGGTTCTTCTCTTATCCACCTAGACAGATATCCCATCATAGATGGCTATCAGGTTGGTGAAACATCACTTCTGTTTGGTGAATTTATGCTGACTCCTCCTGATCACTGTCTTTTCCTTCACATGTCTAGAAATGGTCTCTAGGACGAGCTGTTCCATTACCTTTCCAGGAACCAAGGATATGTGTATTTATGAATGTATTTTCATATGTGTTTATGGAACTATTCATTCTTCTAAGACTTAAAACAGGTTCCTGGGTTTTTATTTTGTCATTACTACTCCAAAACATGGAGCTTATCCAAAGACAAAATTCTCATTCACTCCTACCTATGAACTATAGTTGTTCTGCTCTCCTCTGTAGAAACTTTCAAGTAGAAAGGTTTTCTTGTTTGTTTTTTAATTAAGAGTTTGTGTCATGGTCTAGATGACTGAGAATTTTCTGGTTCTACAGTGTTTTCAACTATTCATCATTTAGTATTTTTTGTGGTAATATAACTTCCTCTCATGTTTGTAGGCTGGTTCGGATTTCAGTGACTGTATCAATGCTTTTTAAAATTTTAAATCAAATAATTGACAAAAATTATTTCTTAACTGTGAGATACATGCTAACACATTTGTCATTAACACAATGAATTAGTTAAATAAGTACTCATGATGTCCTATATGTTAGAAAAGCTTTTTAGCAGACAAAGTGTGATCAATGTCCCAGGAATAACAAATGAGAAATATTGTGCAGCATACTTTTAGTATTCATTCATACAGCCAATGACTATCTAATTATTCACAAACAGCATGCCCTCAGTGATAAACTATGCATTTATAAATTTGCTTGCAAAGCATCTTTAAGTTTGAGTAGCTATTCTTGAGAATATTCTTTCACAGATGTTGTAAGACAATATGCTTACAATGTTCGACAATCTCAGGTAATGAAACTTTATTTTTCTTTTAAGGCATGTTGTGTTTTGCTCTGGAAAATGTTATCTTGGACCTTGTGCTGACACTCCAAAGATGTATAAATGTACAAAAAGTAAAACAATATAATTTCAGCACTCTAGCAAGGTCCCTGTCTTCCAATCTTCCAAAGATAGACAGTGGATTCTGGTAGAGATGGTGGTTTTGATTCAATCTTGTGGAATATTAATTTCATACCACAGAGACAGAAGTCTTCTTCCCCCAATTATTTCTTCAGCATCAGGGAGACTTGTTATTGTATGTTTTCTCGGGGGCAATATGTTAATGCCATTACTTGATCTTGACTATGTAGCACAATCACAGTTCAGTACTTTGATAATTAACTTCTGAAGATATAATTTTTCCTTTATCTTTGAAAAGGCATATAGTACTCCTCTGGTCTATGTAGATAGGTCAGTATTGAAAAACAGTTGATAAAAATTAATTTCCTCTCTTCATAATAACTTGACTTCTCAACTTGGAAATGTTAACACCATAAAACATATGCACAATCCTAAGCATTATATGAAGAATAGTTATTTTTAATAGAAATTATAGTGAAATAAATGTATACTATTCCATATTACAAAAACAGTTTATGGTCTTTTTAGATATATATTTCCATTACATAGGAATTCAGTTAGTATTCCACAGAACAACCACTCAAAAGGAAACTAAGTTAAATAAAAATATAAATACACAAATTATTTGTGATAAAATTAAATATGTGAAACAGAAAACATCAACACTCTGGAAGACTGAAATTGTCTATAGAAGTTTCCCTTTTTGCTCTTGTAAAACATTTGCTCTTCTGCTCTTCCAAAACATTAAGCAAATCAGAGAAGTCTTTCAGATAGCTTTTATAGAAGTCCTCTATAGCTTTTAAACTAGGCATTGTTACCTGATATCAACATTTTGAACACTATCTGAAAACACAAAGGATAAAAAAAATTCCCATATAAATCTCTGGTTTAATTATGCTACAAATGTAGGATTTATTTGGTACTTATGCTCACAATCCACTTTTATATTTTTTTTTCTCACTATAAGAATGATTACAGGTTCAAAAATACTTCAGCTCATATGAATTGCATCTGTTTTAGCTGGAGAAATATTTCAAAGAATGTTTGACCAGGCCTGGACTTTTGAAAGTTTACACTTTTTGCATCTTCCATACCACCAAGGATTTTGATACACTGATACACTCTACTGTGTTATTTAACCTATATTATTGACTATATTGACTTATATTGAGTATATTATTTGACTTATAAAATATCTCTATCACATATCTGCTATGCAAGCCTCGACACAGAAGCTTCTACGGAAAAAACTGAGAAAATGTTAAGATATGTTTTATTATATGATCTGTTACTAACTCATAATTATTTATTCATATTATTTATATAACTTATTATTTATTCAACTCCTCTCTCTCTCAGAAAACTCATAGGAGTATAGACAAGCCCATTTTTTGGCAGTGTTCAAAGGCCTCAAAACATCATAACAGGGCACTATACTAATCCTACTGCACCATTATCATGTCTGTGTTCTCTCGCTGTCTTTAAACATCACTGCAGATCATGCAGATAATGGACAAGAGAGATAACACTCTGACAAAATTTATAATGGTTGGTTTACTCTCATGGGAAGTAGATAAGTACATAGATGTTCTGAACTGCCTTTACAGAATGAATATCTTTTCTTTCCTAGATTGCTTTCAAACATGGAATTGTTATTTTCTTGATGACAGATGCAGATTTATGCTTGCCGTTCTCTTTATAAAAACAACAAAAATATGCTTTAAGTTTCTTCTTTTAATGAATGGACAGATCTGTATGTCAGCCATTTGATTATTTATTGCTTTCAGAATAAATTCTCCCATGTCACATATATAATATTAATCAATATTTTCTTTTTCTTTTCAGAACTTACTCATAAGAATTCAATAATCAAACAGTCTCTGTTATGTGGGAAATTCAAACATCAAGTATTAAGGAAAATGCCTGTAATATCTAAATATGTTAGGTTCTACTTATCCTACTAATGATAAAGTGAATATGCCTATCAGTGCAGTGCAAAGAATGCAGAGAATAATTTAAAATGATCATTTATAGAATTTATCTAGTGTAGTGATAATGTAATGATAGACTTTTCTATTAAAAAGGGCATAAATAAGATTATCGATTAAAAAAAACTCTAATAGAAAATTATATCTGAACTGAAAATGTACATCTTTCATAGATGATACAACTATGTAAATTTGTGAGCATCTTTGGAGCATCTTTAGAAGGAAAAAAAGCACTTTTTAGGGCCTTACCTAGACATCTGCATAAATTCATTGGCTTCTGAATTGCATAATGTAAATGGAAAAAAAAAATCTGACTATAGGGAGCTAACATAGATCTCTCTGAAGTTCTTACTGTAGAAAGTAAGTGTTAATGCTAAGAAAAGGAACTAATACAATCTTTTGGCTCAGTGTTTCTGTCCTGACTCATTTTCCTTTGCATTTTATTTTGCCTGTGCAAAATCAAATTAGATCAAAAATATTCTTTTCTGTCATATAGCTAATGGCAGTGCTGAAAAAAAAAAGTCTGCTACTCCCCACCATATACTTTTGCATGATCAGGAATTTTAGGTGCATGAAGAAAATGGAAAAAATGCAATAGTCAGACAGTAATAACACACATTTAAGGCAGGCAAAATACGGCTTGCTGCCATTCAAACAAGCAAGCAACTGTTTACTTACCAATATATAGTCTCTAAAGATTTTTTTTTACCTTTATTTCCCCTTTCTCAACATCTGCATTATTTCTGTGCAGATCTCTACCCACCTCCGCAAATTTTATGAGAAGAAAATAGGTGGTGGAAGAAACAAATGCCATAGGTTGATCCTCTTCAGGGTTAAACACTAAGTGGAGTAAAACTGTAATATTCAGGTATACAGTTCAGTTCAGTTTTTCATTCTGAGAATACAGAAGTCTATCAGTGTGTGAAAATTATTCAGTATGCATACAGGTAATATGCATAGGGGTCAAAAATAATTTTTAAACTAGAATGTAACTAGGCTCTTTCTAGAGGTACTCCTTTCAACCTCAGTTCTCTTTCCACTCAGCTTGATACTGACAAGTAAATATGAATACTTCTGGCATCTAAAATTATGTTCTTGTTAACAAGAACATCACATTAACTGATGATGACTTATTCTGACACTTCTATAAAAATGTTGTCGAATGTTGTAAACTTTTGAATAATAAACTTCTAAGGAAAACAAGATGAGTCCCTCATTCTCAAATATAAAAAAAAAGTCAATGAAGTTTTTTAAAGGGAAAAAAACAGCAAATAATGCTCTTCTCTTTTAGTACATGGGAAATTATGTCATTCTTATTGAATGGATGACACAGAATGTCATTCAAAATGCTGTTACACATTTTCTGTAATGATTTTCTCAGAATGAAAATTTATTTTTTAAAAAAAAAGTTATTAATCTGAGTCGTACTTCCCTTGCAAATCACAAGAGAGAGGGATATGTTAGCCATCTGGTAAAAAAGTGTATAATCAGTAATTTTATAGCAATGATTATTTTTCTTCCAAATGTTTAGAGAATGTGCAGCACCCAGATTTTGAGAGTCAGCAGTTTGGAAGCTAGGCTTTTTTTCAGCTCCAACATGAACTTGCTACCACAGCCGGAAAGACACATCCGTTTTCTTGTGTGTTAACAGACTCTCTCAGGGCATGTTTACACCATGAAATCTACTTTTGTGATAAAGATGCCCAGGCTAGCCTTGGATGACTGCTTATATGTGTGCTGAATAATGTAGTGTCGTGTAATGATGTTTGTCTATATATCACTTTAGCTTGGCTAAATTTGTCCCTGTTCTTTCATGCTGCAAGAAAAGAGCCATACAAATTAACACTTGGATTAGTGAGAGAGAATTGATCATTCTTGAAAAATCATTGCAGAAAATGTGAGTTTCAATGCAGTTCTAGCCCCACAAAGGGTGATATCATTTTCCATGTATCAGAAGAAACTATGTGCATTACACAGCTGTTATACCTGCTCCTTACAAGTAGCAAAGTTAATTAGCCTTGGCACAGCTGCACACTGACATGATGACATTGCTCAGCTTCTCTAGAAATAGCTCAGGTGTCTTCACAGAGCTCCACAGGTCAGTGCAGGCAGACACAACAGGAATCAAATTCTTGCTTCCCACACTCCACTTCTTAGATAACAGAAAGGCTAAAATGAAACAACAAGTCACCAAATATAGAAGCATTTTCAGCGGACAGAAAGACGTTATTAGCAGATTGTGACCGAGAGATGAAAGAAATACCGAGAACATAATCCCCAATAATAAAATGACAAAAAAGTACCAGGTTAATGCTTATAATTTAATATTTTTTTGTTTTGTAAATATAACTAGATATAATAACTCAAACCAGAAAATATAAAATCCCAGGTAATATACCAAGCTCTAGAACTACCATAGTGCAGGGCATTCCAGATGTCTGAGACAAAGCAGCAGTTTCACTCTTAAATAAAACTCTATTTTATGCAAACAAATCCTTTTTCTTCTAAGATATCATGAGAAATTATACTCACAGTATTCTTTTGCATTCTGGCACTAGGTATCACTACTGAGCAAGCAATAGGAATTATATAAGAACAGGCTGACTTTATGCAATAAATTGTATCCCATATGTATTCCATACATACATATGTATTCCATACATATGCTTATTTAATATCCAATTATTTTGCTTCTAGACAACAACTAAATATTGATAATATTCTGAATAATATTTGTATTTTTATTACTGTCTTTCCTGGAACTGTCTGGTCTAGACATTTGCTTTATATAGTCCCTTAAGTCTCAAGTGCGTACAATTATGTCTACATTAAGATTGAAAATAGATTTATTCCTCTCATCCTAATTTGAGTAGTGCCCTATTTTTTTCCTTCTTTCTTTTTTTGCAGTACTCTATGTAGATTTCAAAGGCCCATGGAAAATATTCAAACTGGGAGCAGTTACTTATTTAATATTTCTTATAGTTTATGCAAGTATGATTTCAAGTTTGTCCAGCTGGCAGCTGGCAGTTGCTAGCTGGATCCAGCCCATAAGATTCTTACGTCCAGTTTGTTTCAGAAAGATTGGTAAACAGCTGCGGAGGTGCTGTGAAAAGGCCAAAAGTAAACACTTTTCACTACTCCCGTGGATAGCCTGATATAGACAACAGCAAGTTATCACTGCTAAGAAGAATGCTTAATGCTTAGTCTGTATCAAAATGAAAATATGGACCATCCTTGCATAAATCATATTTGGGTGGATGAAGACCAGCTCCAAAGTTCAAAGAACTTAACTGGTATAAAACCAACTAGAAGTGTCAGAATCTGATTTCACATTAATTCCTGGATGCTTCCCTTTTTGTATTTGGCTGCACAACTTATGGCTAATATTGTACTAAGTCATGCTGAGTCTCTGGTAGTGAAAATAAATAAAAAATAAAAAACAAAATAGAGGTTTTGTATTTATTTTCTGGCTATACTATTATATTGACACGTGTAAAAAGTTGTAAAAGTCAGTTCTGATTTCTTCTGTAGGTCTGTATTCTATCCCTTCAGGCAATATGGAATCAATTCAAAGGCTCTCAGTGGAGCATGCAGCCAAAATATCTCCATGTCTTTTATCTCAATCTTCTTCCTCTAGGCTTTATTGTTGTTAGAAATTCACTCTTGCATTCTTTCTCAGTGATGTTTCACAGTGATTCTGGCAACATTATACCTTCCTTTTTGTTACAACCAAAATACATCAGGCCCTTCACGCAGCAATCAATTGTTATCAGTTCCTGAGAGCAATCAGAAAACCTGGAGTCATAGCATTACGATAATGGAAAGGCTTAAGCAATGCAAGTCAATTTAACACAACCCAGCTTCCACTCATTGTCCACTCATTGTCATAATAATTGAAATTATTAATGGAAACAAATATATATATATATATTTAAATATGTATGCTTCTGGAAAGAGACTATCTGAAATAAACACTTTGGTAAAAGTGTTTATTAATTAATTAATTAATTAATTCTGTGCCAATACACATATAGGAGAAAGTTGTTCTTTTGGCAACAATTTTTGATATAGTTCTTTGTATTAGAATTATCCGCAATGTGGGTGCTGCTCAAAATTATTTCTGGGGAAATAATTTAGTGCTAGGGGGGACAGTTAGGAAGGGAGGGAGGGGAAGCTTTTAAGCTCTCTTTGTGTGTGTGTGGCTATTTGAAAGGCTGTTATCAGTTAGTCAGGGTGTGTTGCTTTGGCGTCGTCTGGCTGAGAGGCAACACAATAGTCCTATGTTGGAGATGCAAGGTGATCTCAGGCTAGGCCAACCCGGTCCTACCTTCCATCAAGAGTGACAGGTAGAGGAGATTTTCAACTAACTCATGGGTTTCCAAATGCAATTCAAGCTGAGCATTACATCAAAGTCTCAACTCAAGTTACCTGAGCTCCACTTTCCTTTCATTGAGTATTTTTAAATTGAAGGTCACTAAAGACTATTTCCTGGTGTTTTTGTTTTTCCTTTTTTTTTTCTTTTTTTTTTTTCCCTGTTTTGCCCAGATATTAGAAATGTAGACTCCTTAGTTAAGGACATTAGTAAAGATTCATCACTCACTTAAGTTAAACACCTGCTTATATGTGAGCAAGTGCTCTTTTCTTCTACTATAAGTTAAATTAACCAGATAGTCTGTCTAAAAGAGGCCTGCATTTTTTATACTTCTGTAGTTATATAAATTTATAACACTTAAATATATATTTTGTGGAAGCAAAGTGCAAGCTGTTGTTTGTACTGTCTTCCTTTTTGTGACTTACGTAAGTTCTTGTGTGTTTTGATTAGATATATATTTCATATATACATATATATATATATATATTTTAAGTTACCAGACATTCACATGACCCGGCAAGGGAAAGTTGAAAATATACATGTCTGGACTTTGATAAGAGATTGCAAATGCCCTCTCTGCTAAATAATTCTTATCTCTGAGTAAGACAAATAATTGCGACTGAAGTGAAGACCGTAGCAAACTTCCAGAATTTTCAGTGGGACTTGTTTTTTTCACTTCTGCTCACAGCTGGATATTTTCAGCTGCAACACTGAAATGCTTGCACCTCCTGAGGTCAACTGTATCTATTTGCACTAGCAAACTGAATTGAATGAATAACATAGCCTCTATGCTATTTACTCATCAACATGAGCCCTCAAAGAATTTTAATCTGTGACACATAAAACTCTCAGAAAATACTCAGGTGTAGTTCAGGAGAAAGAGAGGAAGGTAAGATATTTCATCCATATGAATTGTTTCTATGCTATACCACCTGTATTCTGGGCCAGAAAAATAATAGACCATGACCCAACTTCTTTTCCTTGGTATGTTTTGTTTATCCACTTAGGGCTGCTTGTTATTTAAATAAAATGATGCATAAAATTTTGGACTAGTGTTTAAGAAGAATTTCTTAAAATACTTGGTAAGAAAAATTCCCACAAGAATTTAATTCAGGATCTAGTGAACTTAATAACTTTAAAAAGTTAAATCTTCATGTTTGCTTTTGAGTTAAAACACTGTACTTCAATATAGAAAAAATGTTATGAAAAATCTAAATGTAAATAAAATATGCAATTCTGATAGAGTAAATATTTTAGTGGAACGTTTCCATCTTTTATGACCTATACCTAAAATAACTTAAACTTGATTTTGAAAAATGTTTCAGTGGGAGTAGATTTTAACATAAACATTTTAGTGAAAGTTTATTTGATCACTTGTTAATATTAGTCTTGTAAGATTTGAACATCTCTCTATTCTTCATTTTAGTCTAGGGAAAACATAGGAAGAGAAAGAAACCCTGAATTTAGTATTGGTGATTACATTTGAATCAGGAAAAGAATTAGTGATATCTGAATTACTTATCACCACCCAGAAAAGAGATACTTGAGCTATTCTGGAATCTGTCAATATGTCAACTCCCTACAGCGGTCAAAAAGAGAAAGGAGATATAGAAAGCCTTAGAAAGGGTACTGAAAACAAAACAAAAATCACACTGCTGTTATATCTGCTGTGTAAATGAATAAAAGAAAAAGGAACCATGTAAAGTATGATCAAAGATGTAGTATGGAAAGTGAAAGATGAATACAAAATCATTAATGATTCAAAAGGAATACTTGCTCCCAATTTCTCAGAATAAAAGGAAACCAAATAATATAGTCAAACAGTATATGCATATAATATACATGAAAATATATTTTTTGTGGCGTGCACTGTTGTGAAACTCACTGCAAACTAATATAGAAGTTTAAAAGCATAAATAGTTCATGGTGGTGAATAGAGTCCCCTCTCTCCAGAGACGTTTTTGCTGGATTTCTTGAAACTGAAAAGCTTTATTTAGAATTTATCCCTGTCTACTTGTGCTTAAAATTTTTAAATGTTTACAAGCAGCCATATCAGGTGCTTAAGCAAATGATTCCCTAGTTTAAACTTGAATAGCTGGGTTTTTTTTATGTTGTTGTTGTATTTTCTTCAATAATACAAAAATAAACATTAATGGTTCATGAAGTGAATCATCTGTAGAAGCATCACCATCTTTTAATACATAAGGTTTCTGATATTAATGATGATTTAAATTAATGGAAAAAAAAGGAAAAGAAAAAAGCTGCCTACCATTTCTAAAAACCAGCAAATTCCTTATTTGACTGGGCATGTCATACATGCTTAAAAAAGTCTATTAAATCTAATGTTCAGAATTCGAGTAATGACCTTGCCTATGTTTAAAAACTAGGAATTAATATAAACTGTATTTAAAAGAATACATAATCAAGCTTCTAGAATGAATAGAGTGTTTTTTTTAATATGATTTTTTTCTTCTCATTCCTATAAAATACGGAATTACTTAAATAATTTGTATCAAGATTCTACCCAAGAAAGCCAAAAATTGACTATTTCTCTGAGAATTTTAAAGACTTCTTCCCCTCCAAAAATTCTGTAGAAGGAAGAACTTGAGGGTGACAGAGCACTGGAAGAGGCTGCCTGGGGAAGTTGGAGAGTCTCCTTCTCTGAGATCTTCCAAAGCCGCCTAGATGCCACTTGTTGCCATTTTCTCTATGTGTCCCTGGTTGAGCAGGAGGGATGGACTAGATGATCTCCAGAGGTCCCTTCCAACCATTCTGTGGTTCTATGATTCTGTAGTTTTCTTCTGAAAGTAAAATTACTCATCAAATGAATAGTTTATGAAATCTGAATTTATAGGAAAGGTAAAGACAATTTAATAATCTGCATGTGGAATTATTTAAAACATAAAAAGACTCTCAGGAAAAACAGGAACAGAAAAACAAATAAAACCATACTTTTCATTCAATTGAAATTAATTTTCGACCCCTATCACTGAAAAATATGGAAGTAGTAATGAAGAGGAAGCTTTTAGACATATGACATGTGAATTAACTTTGGAAAAGAGAACTACAAAAGGACTCTATGTTTATAAAAACAAATAGTGTATATATGAAAAGTATGATTTGTTTATTTGTGGTAAAGTGATGATAGTTTTTATGAATGTACAGAACTATAACTCAGTTACAGAATTCAAGAATTCTCCTGGAAACATACACTAGAGAAATAATAGAATTAGCTACCACTAACTAACCATGAGAAAGCTATGAAAGTGATATCCTTTTGGTCTCCACTGTGAAATCATAGACCTCAGGTTACATACTATGAGATAACTTAGGAGAAACCTAAAGTGTGGTCAGTTTCTGTTGCCTTTCAGCTTAAATAATTCATTACTTTGACGTCACCTGCGCCTCATTACCTACAGCCATGCCTAGCAATTCCAAATATCAGTGAATTTTTTATGGCTCCATTATGAATCCAATTTTCTGCACCTTATATTCTTTCAAAGCCATTTTAAATCACATTGGCTAGAAACTTTACAAGTTCTAGAGACAGACACATCAGAACCTTGCAGTGCTCCAGGGAATTCCAAGGGTCTATTGCAACGCAGACAACAAATAATACACTTCTGGCAACATACAAGTATCTTCAGGTTGGATGTTCGAATCCTGGACCCTTTATTCCTTTTCATATGCAGATGCTTGTGTGTTCAGTGACCCACATATACCTGCGTTGTCACTGGTTATTTTGCCAAACTGACTTTTAAATATCTTTGAAAAAGGATCCATATTATGGCATTATTATGACATTCTTATCACATCATCAGAGGGTGTGCACTCCTGCACTTAATCTTCCAAGTTGTTTGTTGCTTACTGTCCAAGCAAGCATTCAGTTTTGGGAGGAAATAATCCTTTGTTTACACTTACAGAGGGAGAGCTAATGGAATACCATTTCATTTGAAGATGCTAACTCCTGTCCTGAAGTGCTGTGTTGGATAAGATTACTACCGCTAATATTTGCTTCTTTCTCTCTTCTCCAGCTAGTGATGTATAAGTAAAGGTTTGAAGTTACTATTTATTTCTCTGTGGGAAAATAGTCCTTAGAATTAAGATAGTGACATCAAGCTGAGAAATTATTTTAACATCTGAAATATACGAATAGTAAGGGAAGAATGGAAACAGTAAAAAAATGAAATTGAAATTAAAAATAGATTAATGGCATGAATAAACATTGCATATTTAAGAACAGAATTCCATAAGGGCTATATTTTTTTATTCCAAATCTACATTAAAAGTCATGTCAATGTATAGAATTTTTTTTTTTCCATGGAAGTTCAAATATGAACTTTCACCCTATATAGAAATAAAACATTGATGTTCAAAAATATCCTTGGTAATTTCTTTTAAGCTTTTGTTTGCAAAATGTTAAAATTACAGCATTTTTTTCAAGACCAATTTTGTTTGTTTTTATCATTTTTTTTCTTTTCTTGTAAAATATGTTGACCTTGTCATTAATCAATAGTACCATATCCCCCTCCAAAAAAATTGATTTTTTTTCACTGAATATTTTAAAAATACATCATCCTGAAAATATTATTCTTTAGCAGTCTTGTCACCAAAAAAAAAAAAAAAAAAAATAAGGCTTTTTAACATCTCAGATTTACCTTCCCTATGAGTGGAAACTTTCTTTTTTTTTCCTTGGCTCACTACAATTCTTCCAAATGACTACAACATATTTCAGTAAGATATATGCAAGGCAATGGCCAACAGTGAAAGAAAAAGACATAAGCCTTACAGGTGTCTTCTTTTTGAGACATGGTAAGAGAAAAGCAGATAAAAATTTTCCATGAGAATATGAAAATACCGCTAAAAAATAAGCATACTAAATTATGGTAATTTAAAATTTTTCTTTCATGTTATTTCATGTTCATGTTGCTCATTCATCTTGCTTAAGATCTGCTAATGGCTTATTCCAGCAATAGCAGGAGATGGCAGTGCTCTAAGGTCCATAATTCTGAGGGACAAATTCTTTATGTAAATGTGGAATTATATTAACATGAAATATTTTTGATTTTCAGAAAATCTAAAATATTCCATCTTAAATATAGCCACAGAGGCTCCACACCATGTGCAAATAATTGCTTCACAGTTTAAGGATCCTGTGGATGAAATGAGATTCCATTTGGCTGCAAAGCACTTTTTTCACTGGCTGCTAAATGGTAAGCCTTTTATTTGCCTACAGACATGTTTAGCCAATGAAGAAGCACTTCCTCATAGATATAGTGGCAAGGCTAATGAGCATCTCTAGTGGAAAAACTGTCAAAATACCAGTTCCAGTGAGATAGACTTTCCAAAGCACAATTCATAAATGTGTTGTTAGCAGCTTAGAAGCAATATACCCTCACAAAATTACCTTCTAAATGCTGAAAGAACATCAACTGGCCATGCATATGGATGCAGCAGTTTGGCTCACTGCTGACAGAATGGGAAAGAAAAGTCACTTTTAAAGGAAAATTCATGGAAGTATTTTCCAAGGATGTAATGCGTAATTAAAAAAAAAAATACACATTTGTAGATCAAAATATCTAATGCCAAGTTACTTTCAAGTTGGTTTCCTTTGTTTTTTCTTGTTGATCTGACTAAACCCCAACAGAATAATAATGGATTCAGTGGTCCATTTTATGGAAAAGTAGTAAAAAATTAGGATGAGAGAAATTGCAGCTACCTTGGCATGTGTATTTTACATATGTATTTTTGGCCAGTGATTCTATTATGTCCCCTAACGATTAGACTGTCGGTCTATGACTCATGAGTATTCCTTCATATGTTTTGTCAATACCTGATATGTCACTTACCTATATAAGACTATGTAAGGAGACTTTGTCCTACCACTCTTTACAGAAAAGTTGTGGCATACCCTAATTTCTGTTCAAATTTTAGCAAGAATATACCCTGCTCTATTTTAATTCTAATTGTAATTCTAGTCCTACAAGAATTACTTGCAGGAAGATAAGCATTTGCAAAGTACTTAATTTATCTGTAGTCTGTGCTGATGTGAGTGAGTTGGCTTAATAGCGGACCAACAATGTGTGACTGCAGCCAACCCTCCCCAGGACAACAATAAGGGCTCTGCACCCACAATCAGAGATGCTCAGAGATTTTTAGAATTGTATACTTAACATAAACGTGGAGTTACTTGTGTTTAATTTGTAATTATTGAAGAAATCATCAAGTTCCTGAAGGGTCAGATGTGCTTTCTGTGCAGTTATTGTGCTACTGCTGCATAGCTTTAATATCTACAAGGAAGTAATAACACTCCCACAAATATATGCATATGACCCAAACAAAATGATTCCTTTGTGTCCTTGAAGTATCCTGGGTTTTTCTACCTTGAAAAGTCCTTTGTAGGGCTATGTAATATTTATAATCATGTCACTGAAAACCAGGAATAAACCTCTTAACACCAATGTAGTATTAAGAAGCAGGCATTCACTTTATTGCAGCGCTGAATGTACGGGGGATATCTCCACCTATCGTGCATACCCTAGGGGGTGGTTGCTAAAATTTTTATTTCTCTATTATCTACATATGCATTAAATTCTCGGAAATGGTCATACATATTCATTCAATTTCCTGGAACTAATTACAATATACCCCACCCTCACACGCATGCGCCCTTTGGGGGTCTCTGGTGGTCTTTTTGAGACCCCCTGGTGGTCGTCTCCCCGGAAATCACTTCCATATATGGCTTCATTTT
>JAUBOD010000982.1:1009201-1043208 GCA_032353885.1 Nothura maculosa | reverse complement strand
TTACCTTTTATATATACATATATATAAAAAAGGTATTATATATATATATAAAAGGTATTTTATATATATATATATATATATATTAGATATATATATATATATCTAATACTAGAAATTCTATTTGTATTAGTCAGTTCAATTATGCTGTGTGAACCAAACTAAGAAAATCTGTTGCTTTGGTCTAAGGTTACTTTGAATTGCTCTGCAGAAGGCAGGGAAGCTCAGTTTCACAGAAGCTTGCATAGCACAATATCTATGTCTCCGATCCCATATCTAAGCATTTCCAGATTCTCAGGTCTTGATGTGTGCCTGTTTAAGCCCTCAGTCAAGCCAAGACCTCTGATCATACAGGTCCTTTCTTGTTCCTTCGATCCTATATCTAAGCATTTCCAGATTCTCAGGTACTGATGTGTGCCTAGTTATGCCCTCAGTCAAACTAAGACCTCTGATCATACAGGTCCTTTCTTGTTCCTTCTCCTTAATAAAAATTCCCCAGTTATCATTAGCACAAATCCTTATGTATGGGTAAATTGGGACCCATGGTATGCTCACCAGTGGAAGAAACTGAGAGATTGATTTTCGGGGAAATAGCCCATCCAAGCAAAGTCAAAGTAACTGTAATAAATTACTCTCCAGAAATATCTTTCTCTTTGATACTTTGAAAAAAGACAACAAGTCTTCAATTTTAAATAAATTTATGTAAGATGATTCTGCAAGCTTTTGTATTATGAACACTATTTTTTTAATGTTTCCTTCAATAAGGAGGAGGGGAAGAAGAGAGAATGTCATTTACTGTCCTCCTATACTCAAAATATTTTTATGGTTACCTAGAAGTATATATCAGCCATACAAACATGTCTTTGGAAATAAGGATTGCTGGTTCCTGTGTTGGAAGAAGCTGTATATTCATTAGCGCTTAGGAGATTTTGTTCTAGTTCTTCATCCTATCATTCTGCTTTCTATGACCTCGAGAAATTTAATTTCCCTTTATAACAGATTGTCGTTTTGTTATACAGGACAATGATATCTATTAAACTACTCTTCAGACCTTTGTACCGTTTTAATATATTAAACCTCACTTGTTCTGAATAAACTCAGTAGGGTTGTCATTGTTCTAGAAAGTTGCAAAATTCCCTTCAATAAATGTTGCTATGCCAAGAACCATTTGTTAGAATTTTGTTCAAACATATCAGCAAGTACACATTGCTTAGAGAAACATATCTTCAGAATTAATTTTGGAGGAGAGAAAATGAAATGCAGTTCAGGGGAGCACCGTAAACTGCAGACTCGATCTCTAAGCGGCCTTCTATTTTCAGTTGCTCACAGATACATGCTGATTCTTTAGGTGTATTTGCTCTTATATACTCAGTCTCTAAATTGCATTTATTAGCTGTCTTTTCCCCATACTTTCCATATATTTGAAGCTAGTAAGTAAAAAAATAAATATAAAAATTGCAAATATTATAATGATAACTTATTTGCTTCTATTTAAATCTCACTCTACTGAGGGAGGTAGAGAATAACGTGATATTCAAACATCTGATCTGAGAGATCTGAAAGATCAGATGTTTACTAATTCTTAGGAAGAAAATTATCCTACAAAGAAACATAAGGTTACAGGTAGAGTAATACATTATGGCTTGAAGCCAAGAAGCTCCAGAAAGCTGTAAGTCTGATTTATTAAGAATTAATATAATTCTAGATATAGTTCTGAAGGATAAATAAGTAAATCAGCTATTATTTTGCCCACATCTTACTCCAAACAAAAAGAGTTATAGGAAAATTTAACCAGATTAATATCTCATTAATTTGTCTATGTTAATATTTTTACCTAGGTTGAACAGTATATCTGACTGCACTGAGATAGTTCTAAGTGAGTGCTCTCAAAACAGATATGGAAGAATTGTTAAAAAAAATCCTCAGTGTCATTGTTAATTAAAACTTCAAAAGTGGAAAATGTATTTTAAAAGTTTGTGATATTGAATTAAAATTATTTGTTGGTTCTTGCACAATAAAGAGTGCTTTGCACATATAGTTATAGCTATTAATTTAAATCCAGTTAATATGGAAACCTAGCATGGGAAGCAGTGATATGATGAACTGTTTGAAGCAACGAGACCTAGTGAGTTATTCCTCTCCTATGTATATATGTGTTTTGGACAGTCTATTGGGCATAGAAAAATAATAGTAATCTAAATTTATCTGAATATATTTTTTCTTCCACATACAATATATATAAAAAAGTGTAAATATTCTTTATTAAAATCAAGTTGAACCATATTTATTAGAAGCATTAAAGATGTTCAGTTTATTAGAACTGAAGCAGAAGTTGTTTTAATAGAGTGTATAAAGGAAAAGAGAAATCAAAAAGAGAAATCTTCAGATATGTTCAGAAGAAAGAAACTTGGGTTTTTTTCGTCACAGAATAGTTCAATATCTAAGGATGTCATGCAGTTATGACATATGTGGGGACATACTGGGTTCAAAGCAAAGATAATTCTATTAGAGTATCCCACATAAGTAAAAATTTAAATTCTTGAAGATATTTCAACACAAATATATTTAGTACTTATTTCTCAGCAGCGGTAACAGTAAAACTTCATACAATAAAAGAATAGTAGCATCTAAAGGCAGACAAAAGGAGGGAAAATCATTCACAAGGCTCAATAAGATACAAAGAATGACAAGTATTATAATCGGGAACAGAATAATAAATCAAGTAGCATTTAGAACATGGAAAATGCTAAAGCTTTTATGACCTTGACATTTTTGTGTAGGTAGTTTCACAAAGAGATATTTACCACAAAAATTGCAACTGAAGCACTTCTTACAAATTCTTGGCTAAATAATTTCTAGTTCTGCTGGTGAACAGAAATAGAGCCTCATATTTTTACATTTAATGAATAATAAAGGGCATAGATTTATTCATATTTTAAAGTGTTTGTATTTTGAATACATTATAGTCTTACGGTCAAATAACATGCTAGGATGAAATAAGAATTCAACCATTCTGTGAATCAACTTAGTTACTGTATTACACATTGATGCTTACAAAACACACATCTGTACACCCATGCATATAGTAAGAAAGATTAATGTGAATATATATTATGTACGTGTAAGTTCTTAGCATTCAGCCTTTCCAAGTTTAGATGGTTTAGTTAAATGCTCAATGTAAGTAATTATCTACTTAAATTTATTTTATGTTCAGTGGATAAAGATCAATCCCTTTGCAAGCACTAGCATGGAATATTCTGTGTTGCTAAATTGTTGGCACAGTTACTAGCCTAATCTGATTTAGATAAGCATTTTGATCAGAAATAACACCCAAGAATGGTACAAGGACAGACAATACATAATGAATAGTTTGAATACTGCCACTTTTTCTGTAGATAAGAGAATTTGCCTAAAAAATATTTGAACAGTCCTGACTGACTTTAAAGGCCATAGAATGGTCGGTATCATTTTTTAATGCCCTTCATTTCTAATTTTATCAGAATAATATGAGCACAATATGTGCTCATACTGTTTTAAATAAAAAATAGAGCTTTTTAGGCTACCTTTCTGAATCTGTAACATCATTAGTAATTTAATAGTTTATTATTGTCTTTTATCTTGCTTATTACACTTACAATCTCTTTAGAATGAGATGACACATATGTTCAGTATTGGACATAACAGTAAGCTAATTTCTGCTGGGTTTTGCAATCACTACCTCTGTACAGTAAATGGATATATATTGTTTGAGAGAAGATATGCCTAAAATATTCCCCCACTGTATTCTTAACACTTGAATTTAATTTACTTAGGGATATGAAATATTTATATGAGTATGGATACAGATATCCATATTTATAGATATCTATATTTTTATAAATATGGGTTTATATCTTTACCCTCAAAATGAGCACTTAAGAGATTTGATGATGCACTGACGACACTAATTGAAGGAAATTATCTATTATTAAGTTTTGATAATTAACCCCCTCCCAAAAAAAAAAGACAAAGAAAAGAGAAACCAAAATAGTGAGGATCTTCAGAAGGAAACATAAAGCGGGAACCTCTATTTGTCTATTTTGAATGATATTGACAATAGGTCAACATGGGTGAATTCATACATTTTTACAAGTTTGACATTCAATTGAATTTCATTTATGCAAAAGATATTTTGATGCTATATTTGCTGATACTATCATAGTTTCCCTCTTCGACAATTGCTTAGCTTTAAGAATATCTATGAGTCTGTCCAAGGGCATTTTTTTTTTCCTAGTAGTTTTTAGAGATCCTACAGAGCACAAAGGACTGAAAACGCTTGTAGAATTGCTGAAGAAGTGGTTTAAAAGCTGATAATAGCAGAGACCCGATGTATGTCTGAGGTATAAACTGCTATCTTATGACAATAAAAGGCATCATGCTTTAGTCTAATGATAAAAAGTGTTAGTTCTATAGAAGCCACAGAATGAGTTAGTTACACAAAAAGTGTTTGGGAGAATGATGTAACCCTTTGGGCTATACTGCAGTGAGAATCCCTGACACATTCAGATCCTGAGATACAGGAGGCTACAAGATAAAATATAAGATATATAACATGATTTCTTTTTAATTTTTCTTTTTACAGAACAAGCATAGTAAAACATAGGGACACATTTTACTTCAGGAAACAGATTCTTTCAAATCTTCCTTAGCAACTCTTCTATGCTGTGTGAAAATATTTCAACAGCAAGTTGCATTTCTTGCATTTACTAGACCAGTTTCACAATATTTTCTGTCTTAATCTGTTACATAATTTCAAAGTGGTTGAACTTCAGAAAAAAATATATAACATATATATAATAAGAGCTGATAACTTCTTTAAGTCTGTCATAATTTTTTTTCAAATATTACAAAAGAGGTTGAAGCAAGAACACAAAACTGATATCATGTTAGAGATATTTTATACATATTTAATGCTTTGTTCTTCATTTATTTGTGCAGTTCATTTACATAGCCTGACTTACTGAAAACTGTGTGCAAAATTGGATTCTATATTCATTGGAAAAAAAAAATACTTCTCTATGCATGCCATTTTCAAATTAAAATTACCATTGTACCTGATATGTAGACTCCAATACTGTCAGTGAACATAAAGTATTGTTCTGTTAGTCCCAATGCAATATCGAAACTTAGGCAAAAATAATTATGGTATTAACCTGCATTTTCCATTAAACTTTGTCTACAATGTCTTCTCTGCAGTAAAAATGCTACATACTGTGTGTTTAACCCGCTCCATTTCTAGTGTACCTGGACAATATTTTTTTTACTATTTTTTTTTCCCTGCTCAGGAAACTAATTTGAAAGCATGATATATCCATCATTGCTTTATTTTTAAATCGGGAATTTTAACAATTTGTTTCAGAAAGGAAGTTTTTCATGTCTCTAAAAGTAGAAGACATTGGTCCAGCTATTTCTCCTTGTATTTCTCATGTGAACAAGTTACTTTTAACTTTATATCTTTTCTTGTAAACCATGGTAGTAATAAGGAATTGAAAGCATGAAAACACTCTTTATTTCCATTACTCAGACAAAGTGAAAGGTGAAGTAGTTAAATTCTGGATTGGAAACAAATCTTGTTTAATTTATTTGTTATGAATACAATTTGCAGTGAGGGTAGATTTTTATTTTTTCTCTGGTTGCTATCACTTCCTCTGAGTTTTTATTATTCTACTTTTTCCTGAGGATAAGTGAGTTTACTATTCATGTTTATGTACTGAAATAAGCTCTGGATTTTTGTTATTCTTGTTATTTCCTGCTGTTAGGATATTTCCGTTTTTTTTTTTTAATTTTAAGGTAAAATTTTACTTCCAAAATTGTTTCAGAAAACTGAAGATTAAAAGCTCTAATGAGATAAATGTGTAGACTTTTTTTTAAGGATATAACTTTTTGATTCAGTATTCTGAGAATCTTAAAATCTTGATGTCTAAGCCTTATTCTGTGCAGGATTTTTTTTTGTTTGTTTTATTTTGTTTGTTCGTTTGGTCTTTTCTGTTTTGTTTTTTTTCAATTCTGGAATATCTGGAAGTGTATTGTAGGAAAAGAAATAAAGAGTTTAATTCAGTAAGTACAATATGACTGTCTCAAATTATATTAGCTGAATGGCTTCAGTAAACCATTTGTGAATGTCTAAAAAAATCTTACTGTACAAAATCCATTTTATATCACTGAATGCAAGAAATTACTTGAGAATTTAAATGTATATATTCAACACTCACTATTTAATTCAATAAATAAATGTGTATCATCCTAATAAATGAATATAATACAAATTAGATAATCTCTCTATATTGAAATACAGCATTATCTAAATAACAATTCCAAATACCTTAATTTATGCATGATCTTTCCTTGACCTTCCTGTCTCTCTTTTAATTTTTAAGCTGTAGGTGTTCTCCAATCAATATTAAATGTAGAAGAAGCTGCTAATTTTAAAAGTCTGAAATTCACCCCAAGATGAAGGCTAATACCTTATTTATAAAACACTTAAGCCATATTTCAAAGGTTTAAGTAGGATTCAAGGGATGAAGTAGCTTGTGCCAGATCTCTGCATAGGAATGAATTAGTTCTTAGTGAAAGTTTGACTGGTGCAAAAGGGCTTGAGTACCCCATGTATGAAGAAAAAATCCACTCAGACCTCCCATAGAGAGCCATGGGGAGCAAACCTCTTATAGTGCTGTCTGTGGAAGAAAGTAACTGTTTTGCTTCTGAGGAAAAAGTATATTTCTTTCATTGTTGACATCTTGTAACAGAAGTAGTTATGCTTGCTTCTCCATAATACTTAGTTTTTTTTTTGTTTTGTTTTTTTTGGTTTTTTTTTTGGTAAGGCCATAGAAATAATTAGTCCCATCTGCACACACAAAAGACATGACACATGGAACAAAAAAATGCCTGAAACAAAACTATACTTTCTTTCAAAAGCGATAGGGGAAATTAATGTCATCACTAGGCTGAAGACATAAAGAGATTCAAAAGTAAAAATCCTTTGAAAGCTTTCAACAAGATTCCTATAATCAGCTACAAGATAAGTAATGCTCCAAGCCCTTTAAAATATTATTGCTCACCCTATTAGAACTGTTTAAATGTACCCTACTATTCAACAGAAATTATACAGGATTACGGTGTAAACTATGTCATTTTTTCAGTAAAAGGCTAGATGTTTTAAGAGTAGACTGCCCAACAAATGTAAGTCTAAAAGCCAAGACTAAAAAAAGAATAAAACAAAAATAAAAACATAACCAAAACTGTAAATGCCATCTGCAGATATAATCTTTAATTATTGGTAATGTACCACTTCACAGGTGCTCCACTGCTCTGAGAAATTGCTACATATTGCAGTTGAGTTATGAATGAGTAAGGAAAGCAAGTTTTGTTTTTTGTTTCCCAGGGAGTTATTATTTACATATATATGTGTGTGTGTATGTGTGTCTATAAAATATGTGTATCTATATAATATATATATATTCTCTTCTTCAGGCAGAAAATATATAACCAATTTTTTCCCTTTTTTTCCCAAAGCTTCTCTTTCAGTTATTAAATGTCATCTCTGTCACAAATAAAACCGGAGAAAAGCACTTAAGCATACTTTATTACCACTGTTCTTCTATGAAATAATCCCTGGGATGTTTCACACAGCAGTGTCAGGTTGAAATCTGGGAACATTCCTAAGTAGGAGTCCAAAATAATGAATGTTTGACAACTTTACTGAATATTTCAGATTTATTTTTTGATATACTATGTGCTTTTAATATCAATATTTTTATTATGTTTACCCATAACAATTGGAAGTAACCACTATTTTTCAGTCCTTAAAAATTTACAAGTAGCTCATATTGCATTGTTTATTAGCATTACTTGAAGATTGCGGGAATTTTCAGTGTTTCAGAAATTACTTGGTGCAAGCTGCTTCAAAGGGATTGTCAATTTTTATTACATACAGTATGCAAACTCAATTTGAATGTCATAGCTATTTACTTAGGTTTAAAGAACCACAAATAGAAGAACTTTTTTCCTTATACTGCAAATATGCTTGTCAATAAAATTGCAGGTCAAAAGCCCAAAAGCAGTATACTTCCTTCATATATTCATGTTTAAACAAGAGAGACATTGTCCAAAACAAATCAGCATTTCCCTACACTTCCGTCAGTTCTGGATATCTTGCAGTCCCTTTAACAGTTTCTAAACAATAACCTGCTAAAATCATATTTTTGATTGAATTATCTTGAAACTCAGGGAAATCCAATCAATTGCATAATCATTTATTTGCACAAAACACCAAGATTAATTTAAGATACCTAGAACTTGAAGTATTCTTTAACATTAGGAACTTCAACCAAAAATGTTTAGTCAACTAGCGCAAGGCATGATCATGTTGCATGATAATGATGAGATTAACTCTTCATCAAGAACATTATCATAGATTTCACATAATTACAGAATCACAGAATGACTGAGATTGGAAGGAGCCTCTAGAAATCATCTAGTTAAACTCTCCTGCTCCAGCAGGGACACTCTGGGCACAGGTCACAGGGTCACCTCCAGACAAGTTTGGAAGACCTCCAGAGAAGGAGACTCCACAACCTCCCTGGGCAGCCTGTTCCAGGGATCTGTCACCCTCACAGGAAAGAAGTACTTCCTCATATACAGGTGGAACTGCCTGGGTTTTAACCTGTACCCCTTATCCTTTCTCCTAGCATCAGCTCTGAACTTATAAAATTTACGGGAAACATCCTACATTATCTATTTACACTTTGGAAAGAGTCTGGTCCTAACAGCAAATGCTGAATTCTACATAAAAGAGAGCTTGCTTGAGTCTGACTGAGAAAATAATTTTGGACTATGAAAGCAGTCATGCGTACATTTGAAAATGATCAGGAACCAATACACTGGTAAGAGCAAAGCTGCATCTGAAATGCCAGTGAGATATCTAATGGTATCCAAACAAGAAACCTTGATTAATTCCAAAAATAAGATAATCAACGAAGTATGGGCAAGTACAGTCAAAGCAGGACAAAACACCAATTGAGAAAATTTCTTGTCATACAACCTTTACAAGACATCTCTGGTGAGATGTGAGCCATTTAGCAATGTGAATGATAACTTTCCAAGCAGAAAATGAACACTTTTTAATTAATCCAACTTGCTAATTTCTAAACAAGTAAGGAAAGTCTTTATCAGAAAAGGAGTCAATATTTTCATAGAAACTCTGAAAGACAAGAAGAACAAGGAGCAGCATCACAAAATGGAACAATCAGTTGTCAGTGCTAATTGGAAAAGTAGTCAATATTTGTTATGCATCAGGAGAGATAGTTCTAGTTCATAGTTTGTGAATTTGCAAAGGAAAAAGGAAAAGAAAAAAACATCTCTTCCTTAGAATCTTCACTAAATAATGGATGATACAAGAACAGATGCTATATAAAGAGGATGCTAGGCCTTATTTTTTAGGGTTTTTGACTAAAATAGTCCCAGTAAAAAATAATGTATCTGGGCAAGTAATTTGCAGAGAAAAGCTGAATTGGAAGAAGCCTATGATTTAATTCTTCTTTGAGCATCTGTTTTATAATAATAATAAGCTGTCACATCTCTCCTCTTAAACTGCAAATGATAGGAGCTATAAATTTGCAGAAACGTGAGAATATTCTGCTCCAGACTTAGCCAGAGTAAATCTATAGTGGCCTTCTGACTTTAATGGATCTATACCATGTGTGAATTTGGCCACCAAATTGGATTTCACACTTTCTGTTTTAGACTATTTTAGATATCTAGCATTGGCATGAGTCAGAGAATCTGCAGTTAGGAGCTGATAGTTGATAGAAAAAAAGTATGTGACTCCAGAGAATGATAAAGAATACTGGAGTCAGAACCTTAACGTGGGCAACATGAATAATTCCTTTGTTCCTGTCTTTCCAAATATGTTGTTTTTCATATGCAAATTCAAATAACTAAAATGTAAGTCCTGCCCAAGAAAGTTGCATGCTAATGTGAGAGAGAAACCACTGAACTGGTGCTTTATAAAGCACACAGCTACTTAGATCTGTCCTCATACTGAAAGTCTTAAATCAAAATGACAACTTTTGTTCAGTTGGTATTCATAAGATGTTAATGTGTTGCCAAGATTTACCACAAGCAATAATTCAGTTAATAGACAAAGAAATAATTTTATTGTCAAAAGAAGTTCCACTAATGATGAGAGCAGTTGTGAAAAGACTGGCAGATAAAACAATACAAACCAGAAGCAAAAACTGTTGATTTTTTTATCTAGAAACTTGACTTATCATGTTGGTGACACTGAAGTTTGGCGCAGAATTCTAGAGTCATATGTGCTTGGTTTGTGAGATTTAATTTCTTATGTTTCCTTAACTGTTCTCAACCACAAAACACAGAAACCTTTTAGGTGTTATATTTTTTACTGAATAGTAAGCAAAACAGATCTATGATTTGAGCTTCATTAGTGGAAGTGGGATAAGCTAAAAAAAGAATTTATGTGGAGCATTTTATATTATACTTCTAAACGTAATTTAATCCCCGTAATTTCTCTCGTCTTTGTAGAAAATTTTATAGAGGCAATTAATTATAAGATTAGCAGAACATTGTTAGTTCTGTATTCTACTTAAAGAGAAAGACTGATGCTGAAAAATTTAATTTCGAAGAGTGTCAGAGATGTATATTTGACAATAGTTACAGTAATAGTAGAGATGATAGGGCAATTAAATGACCTTCATGATGTCTACTAAGATATGATTGTGTTAAACATTAAATGAAGTGTGCTGCTCTGGTATTCTGCTCCTACTGTGGGGAATTAACTGAAAAATATACCGCTAAGTTGTAACTCTTACCAAAATTATTTAATTAATCCACATACTCAACTCTGTATAGTATTGTAGACTGAGTAGACTGAGTGTGAATAGTATGCCCCAAATTGAAGATGCATTTAAATTAGGGATGCTCATTTGGAATATGACAAATAATCACAGATTTGAAAAAGATTTTTTTAATAACTGCACAAACAAAAAAACCCTTCAGACCCAAAAAACCCGAATCTAGAATTACTCCTTAAGAAAGAAATCTTGCATTTCTTCAAGATAAAGAAAGAAATCTTCATTTTCTAGAATGAAGTCCCTTCTAAAGTTTTCAGATGTGGCTTTGCCTGTGGCATCTAATGAGAAATCTTTTCCTATTGAAATAAATAAGAAGTTTGTAGTGGGCCTCAGTGAAACCTGAAGATAGTTCTATTTCAGTTAATTGTACTAAATTCACATTTATGTGAAATTATGAATAAGATATTTTAGAAAAAAACATTACTTATGCTTTCTAAAACTCTTTACACAGCATCGGCCGTATTTTCTTCTCACTCTATCCAATCTTATTTCCCCATAAGGAAAAGGCATTCAAATAATACTGTTACATTGCAATAATAATTTTAAATGCTTCTGAAAGTACCTGGAGGAATTTACAAGGAGTCTTAAAATTGTTCACTCTCACTGTCTGTCTTGTTAGGCCAGCTTTCATCACTACCTAGATTAAGCAGATTGTGGCTCAGATCTCATGCATGTCTCTATTTTTTTTTTTAACTGTGAAAGGAACATCTGTCCTTTTCAGTCTCTTCACAGCATCCAACCACATTGACAGATGTTTCCCAAACCCTACTGTCTGCTAACATTTAAAGGAGTACAGTATTTGCATAAACACTGGGAATTCCAAGTTTGATACATTCCATACTGTTTTAATTTTTAAAATCAACATTTTTTGTTCTATACCCATCATTTTGTTTTACTGCTCATAAAGCAGACATTGTGTGCACACATCTGTTAAATCTGGGCTGCATTTATTACAGTCTTGCTCTTCCAGAAACAGGAAGGATTAATTACCACAGACCAGCTCTAGAAGCACCCCCGTGTTTCTTAACACACCAAATTAATTCAGAGTTGACAAAACTCTTTCAGACACAACCTGCTTCCTGCTGATGGCGCTTTATTAGCATATTCTTCCCAGAAAAAAAATGCCTCATAGACTCTTTTTACCTCTCCTAAGAGTTCAATTTGTAAAGCACTGAGTGACAGGCAGCAAAATGGCTTGAATATATCTAAGGCAAGTTGCCAAATTCTCCTGATAGAAGCACTTTGGAGCCTTTGTTCTGAGTACATTAAAGTCACAGAAGGTCCATGTACTGTAGACAGTACAGGGCAGGCAGGATGTTCACAGTAAGACAAAACAGCAGGTGATAAATGACATTAAATAACAGTGAGAATTTACCACAGACTAAATTAACTACTGGAGTGAAATGTTCTCAGCTCTAAGGCTATATTAACAGTGAATTTATAATCAGGTGATTATCATTCTTTTTAGTGTTCAAGGAAGTCTATATGTAAAAATGATCAAGACAGCTCTATTTAACTCCAGAGACAAGCTGCTGGAACTAGTTCTAAAAACGACAGAGAGTAATTTTTCTTTGCACCCTTATAATGTAATTTATACACTAAGCACATAAAAGGGAACAACATTGTTGGATACCTGACATACACTGCTTTGTAGATTTAAAGCTACACTGGGTGGCTCCTAGCTGATCCTGCTTGACTCTTGAAAATAGGTTTCTGTCACTTCTACTTAAGAATCTTGCAAATGAAAATTCACTATCTCTAAGGTGAGGGAGAAGATGAATGTCTGCCATCTATACAGATTCTCATTGAATTTTATGTTTTGCCAGAAGATTAGTATTTTAATTTATTTGAGCAACTGTGTTGTAAATTAACATTTCTGCATAATCTCTTTCTATGGTCTGGATGTGCAAATTCTTTCTTTTTTTAGAGAATCAATGTTTATTATAGTAATTTCAGATTCGCAAGGAAAAGAGGAAAAGAATTTATTTTTTTTTATTTAATGCTACTACGCATTTGTGTGATGATGTTTTTTGAGATATATAAAGGTAATTTCTTCTGTATTTCATTTGTCTAAAGTTAACATATTTCTCCTATAATATTCTTTCCAGAAAAAAATTACAAGCAATCAATTAAAAATAGTGAAACAATGTAACAACTGAAGATTAAAAAAATACAGAAATAACAACACAAATATAAAATACTAGGGAACAGTGTTTAAGAAAAAGCTTGAAGGAGAGCCTCATAGTGTTTCCTAAGTCTTGGTGGTATTTTTTTCCTTATAGATACGTATTTATATTCAGGATCCCTAACCTGATTGGAATAGTTAATTCTCAAATATTATTAGGATGCACAGGAGAAGGAATGAATTAACAAAATTGATATACTTTATATTAAACCTGTCTATCTTAATAAGATGTAATTGAACTTGTAGCTTCATATATAAAGAACTAAAACTAGTTCTTTATAAAACTAGGCCTTACCAGTGGAGACTTGCTGGATGGCCAGCTGAATTTAAGAGTCAGTCTATGAATTTTAGAGAAAATTATCCATTCTAATGAGCAGAAAGCATGGTAATGTCCAACAAAAACCATTTTGTAAAGACTCAACACTCTCATTTATTCAAAGTCTACAGTATACTCCAGTCAGTCTTGATACTTGAACTTGGATTTGTTGTATGTACCAACAGCATTTCATGACTGTATAATTGATACACAGTCTTTAGCATATTTATTTAATAAATACTATTCTAACATTACCATGAGGATGGTTTATTCTCTTCACAATATTTAGCAGGTTGGTAAATGGAATTAAGAGACAAAAATATCAACATATATTTTACTCTATTGTTATTAGCACTACATGTTATTTCTCTGTAGTTCTGTAAATTGTAACAGAAAACAGAATAGACTGCTTGTGAACTTTGCTGAGAAAAAAAAAATATTATTTTGTAAACTCAAGATATTTAAAATACTACATCACTAAAAAAAACCCCACAGATTCGATAAATCTTGTATCCAATGGTTGCAGTATTTGGCAACCATTGGCTCTTCCAGAGCAAATAACTGTCCAACTTGTATAGTGCTAAAGAAAGGTAAAGAACATTCCTCCCCTGCTTTCTTCAAACTTGTTCCTCCCAATATATGATCACAAATTGCATACTGGATAAAGAAGGACATGAAAATGTTTTGCACCTCTATGTCAGATAAGGATAATTTTTGATTTATACATACTTTTTCTATGCATACTCTATTCTATGTGAACATTTCAGGAGAAAAAATAAATAACAACAAAAAAAATGCAAATTACTTCAAGAGGAAAAAAAGTAAAAAGACAGGAAAGAACTTACTGGAAAGGCAATCTAGAAAAGCTAGAGAGTTCTTCACCATGGGCAAAATTCTCACTGCTGTGATCTCAAAAGTTCTGAAAACTATAGTGGATTTGGCCACATTATAGTGACTTCAATCATGTTTTTCTGTTTGATGCTTCTTACAAGATGCCAGGTGTTGTGTGATTTCAAAATATATTTTTCATGCCAAAATTTGTTTTTCTTTGTTGTTGTTTTTTAATGCTTGGAGACTTAAAAGCACCTGACATTATACTAAGATCATTTGAAATCAATGTGAAATTAGAAGCCCAAAAACAAAATTATGACTTGATTAAATCTTATAATTTTCTTAACTAAACAAAAAGCTATTTGGCATTTGGTCAAATATTTAGAAGTTATCATGTGTATATGATAGGAAAAGTTTTTGAACTTCAAGCCCTCTTAATCTATTCTTCTTTTGGGTGGTAGAGCATTATCAGTAGCACTGCCTCCAGAGCAACAGGAGGCACAAATTAAAAGATATAGTAAATCAACTTTACCTGATCTAAAACAGCAAGATGAGAATTATAAGAGGGAGAAAGTCTCCTCTGCTTGCATAAAGGATAAGCCAGAGGCCTTTTAAAAATTATAATTTACTTATATACTATTTTTGAAATATATATGGGACCATCTCACCCTTTGATTGTCAGCTAGTTTCCTTTTTTTGCTCATTTATAGGAGGCAGTTTCACAAGTGCTCCAGTAAATACTACTATCACCAGAAGCATGCATCAGGCTCGCATGCTTTATATCTGTACCTCACCATCCAGACAAACTGTAGCCTTTGCTTTCCAACAAAAGGTCAGGTTACTCTACAAGTTTTTCATGAACTGCTCTGTGCAAAGATCTTTTGTATCTCTGATCCTGAGGTTGTTGCTAGGGTAGGCTCTTTCTTTTGTTTAAATCTCTGTACATACTACCTTGAGATAATATATGTGTATGGGAGTGCTCTCAGCAGACAGTCCTGCACTCTGTGACTTCCAGCAAAGCAAAGGTATGTAAATTGGCAACAGCAGTTTGCTGTCTCTGCTGTGAACAGATTGGACTTGAAGATAGGCCTCTGGCACTTTTTCACTCCGCTGCTCGTGTTGGCCACTGTGGAATTCTCCCTGACTTGCTCCTTGTGGCTAGCGCTAGGAAATCGTGCAAGTATTAAAAGGAAAATGTCAAAGGTTAATAAAGAAAAAAATAATCCTGAATGTCTATGTTTTCAAGAAACATCACATTACTATTCTCTAAAAGATATAGTAAAGAGAGTACAATAAAGGAAAAAAAAAAAACACAAAAAAACACAAAAATCATAACTCTGAGCTAATTCATAAAAAAAACTTTTAAAATTGCAATTATAATCTCAAATGTTAAATGTTACAGCTCTCCTTAAATAAAGAATCATGAATTTTTGCTTGTAGGTATTGTATAATTCCAGTGGCATTACTAGTATCTTTCAAAACAAGCAAGCAGTATTAGGTTTATCGGTTATTATTTTCAGTGGCTTGCATAGATTACCTAAAAGTTGAAAACCTCTCTTTTAGTACTCTTTTGGGAATATTATGTTTTTTATAGTTATAATATGACAGTTTTCCCCTGAATGTATAGCAATTCACTTACATTTCTTATAGACTTTAGATAGGTGTGCTTCCAAAATAATGAGTATTCCAGAACCCTAATATGAAGCACTGGACAAATATACAGACCATGTTTAGTTTTGCTACCTGTCTCTCACAATGATACATGCTTGGGAATTTGAAAATTAATTTTATTTGGCTTGGTGCTCAGGGTGTGCAAAAGTTTTTTCAATCTCTAATACTAAAAGACTAACAAATGCTGTGTTTGATGACTCTATACCACTCTCGGTATGTTTATTTCACAAGGAAGAGATTTCACTTTAAGATTTTTTTCAACATAAAAGCAATTTAGGATCATTAAAAAATAAAAGGCAACAAGGATGAAATCTTTCTATTATTTAGTATCAGAAGCCTGCAACCCTTAGTCAGGTACAATGCATATAGTCTCAGGGAGAAGCCACCAGGGACTGCACGCACCTATGTTTCCCATTTTATGCTTTCACAAATTTTCTTCATACACTCCAAGTCAATCTTAGCTTCCATAATAAACTTTTGTTGAAACAGATTCTGCTTTTTTTGTATCAGTTATGGTCAAAACCATTGCAAGCAAAAGGCATTTTTTTTAACTTCTTCATAGTCCTTCTAGACTTTGAGAAGTGCTAAGTGATTTTTGGCTAAACCAAACTCTTGATAGGACCAATTGTTACACAGACTCTTGATATGTTTCTTTTCTTGCTGGAAAAGCACAGAAACAAAGTTTTGTTTTCAAGAAAGAGATGTAGAATCACTGGATGTCACTAAAATGAGACATAGTGCTGAGCAGAGACTATTCATCCTACTAAATACACTAAACAAGTTGTGCAATCTTTGCTCTCTTAAAATCACCCTTGATTCCAAAAGAAAATGACTACATAATTTGCCTCACTATGAATAATTATTCTAAATGAATATATTTATTGTATATGAATATTTATCGATTCTGGTTTATGAAGTATTTCTAGTACTGAAATCACTGGAAATGTAAAACAATATTCTTCATTTAAAAGGCCTTTTTGCTATCTTTATGGGTATCTGCTATTGAAAAAATTCTACAATACTTTTAATGAGTTTGGCATCTCCATCTGCATTGAAGTATAGATACCAGAGGAAAGAACAGCACAGAGCTGCTTACACACTTTCACTAACAATGACAATGTTTCTTGTCTTGTCCACACTCAAATAAATTAAAAAATGCTGAATGTTATCTTCAGTATCAGAGAAGTTTATCTGTCATAAACTTGGTTATAATTTAGGGGAGCCAAAGAAATGGACCAGATTTGTTATATACCTCTTTTAAAGAACTTCATAATACTTTTGTATTTTTTCTTTAAAAAGAAGAAAATTATCAGACAAAAAAGAAAATTTAAGATACACTTTTGCTGTTGTTTTCAGTACTAAGAACAGTTTTATATTTATTTACATTTTGGATTTATGTATGAGTGTGTTATTGCCAGTTTCTATGCCATATGGAAAACCCTATAGCATTTAAACTTTACTGTAAGACTGGTAATTTTTAATGAACTGCAGCTAACAGGAAAGGAGAAGAGACATAGGATGTCTTATTTTTTAATTCTCGCAATAAAAACAAATATCTTGCTAAAATGCATTTAATTTTATTGAAAGGAGGAGTAGAGCCACAATGTTGATGGAGAAAAGAGATCTATGTTTCTTTACAACTTAACTCATCGTGTGACACAGCACACTACTCTGCTAATACTAAGAACCAATCCAGGGAAAAAAAAGGAAAAAAAAAATCTGCAGGTTGTTCACAGTCATTATAGGCATAGCCACTTGCTATATGGGCAGAACTTAAGGAAATGCAAGTGTTCCAGGAGATCTGTTGAACTGTGATGAGTAATAAATACTGGAAATACATGGGATAAAACAAGAAAACTGAATAGTTGGGACTTAGCAACTGCAGCCTATCTACACAGCCACTTAGCTACGTTCCTTTCCTGTGTATGGGAAATTTTTGAGTCTTCAATGAATGCTCTCAGTATTTGAAATAAATAAGTGACCAAACTTGATTACAAGTTAAAAAATTGCTTGGGCCTTTCCTTTATATAGACTTCATACTGAATCCTCAAAATTGTCCCATATTTTATTGCAAAATAATTCCATGTATTCTCAAGACAGACAATTTTGCTGAAATTATTTTTTTTAGGGTTTTAACATCTGATTCTGAAGTTTGAATTATGAACATATGAATAGATTAATTTTGAGGGATGTAAAGGAAAAGATAGAGAGAAAAATAAACATTGCAAACTCTTGGAGATCTTTTCCAGAAAAGTAAGCTTTTATATTCTCAGTTTAAAGCTAAAGTATACAAACACACATAATTTAGGAGATATTTTCCATGTAAATATTATAAATCTCAAATGTTTCTGAAATTCACACTAAATGCTAAGATTGATACCAGCTAGCAATCTAAAACCTAAGTCCCTTCTCTTCCTAGTTGGATGGTCTTAATATAGCGTAACTTCTCCGGAAGTACATCTTTCTCTTTTGCCTATTAGCTACAAAAAGGAAGATAATTGATTGTTAAAATATTTAGGGTAAGTGAGAAAGATTATTTATAAACAACGTGTGTATGTATTGCAGTAGAAATATTACCTGAGAAGAATAAAAGCTTTCTTTTCCAGGCAAATTTGGCAATTACAAAAAAGCTAGGTTACAAACTCTTAAAATGCTAAAACTAGGTGAAATTAATTCTGCCTGAATTGCAAGCACAAAGCACTACAGAAACAGCCCAGCAGTGCACATTTTAACTCCATTATCTGAAATTTAAGGGAAGTGACAGATAATCATTTTTTTCTTCAAAAATAAAGCAATATTTGAGACTTGTGAAGTATCAAAGAACAGTAGTAATTGCAAATAGTAAAAGATGCAAGAAAGAATATTATGTAAACACATTCTGAATGTAATTTTTCCTCAATTTTTTAGATATTTATAGGGAGACAATCTTCTAAGTGTAAACTTTCCTGAAAAATTCAGTACAGTACAGTATGTCCTTTTATAACAGACAATCAAAGGCCTCTTTCCATAGAACATTAAGTTCTGAACGTTGGAACTGAATACCTGACCAGTATCTAATATTGTTCCAGCTCTTCTTTTAAATTTTACATAGAGTCACTTTTCTCACAAATGATTTTAAAAAGAAAGCTATTGTTTTATCTCACCTACATAAAACTTCCTGTGATTAACAGTGACAGAATGAACAAAGTTCCAGAGGAACTGTTGCCTAACGTAGGCGTGGCCACCTGGTTCAGGAACGGCACAGCGACCAACCCCTGGCCGCTCGGTCCGTCAGCTCACAGACACCGATAAGGTGGGCGGCAAATGGCGTTTATTGATGAGTGACACAGCCTTATATAGCTTGGGCTTTACAACATCACTTCCGCCTGCTTACATTACAAACCAAACGCTATTGGCTATCAGGAGAGAGGCCCTGCCTTTCTGTACAGCACGACATCTTCTGGCTGTCAAACCTAACTACCACAGAACACCAATGGGTATGAATACATTTTCTATAGGAATTAATTTGCTATTCAAAAAACAGAATTTCTTTTCTGAATCTAATCTAAAGAAATTGTTCATATAAGGGAAAATCCAACTATTTTAGGATAGAAGTTTACAGTCGGAAGTTTACAGTCCAAATTTTGGTCCAAAAGAGATTGAGGAAATTGAACTTCTCTAATAACTGGCATTAAGTTATTTTTTGTGGGGTTCAGTGTATGAATGCACAGAAGAGGAATCAGAAAAGTGCCCTGATTATCTCAAATCCATGTGGTGTTTTAGCCCTTTCATGTTGTGGTGAGTACGTTACAACTACATAAGTATGTTGTGTGTTAAAATTAGACTTCCAAATTCCACTCTACGCAGAGTGTGTTTTCCTTCACAGAATACTAAAGAGAGAATAGTTGTTCACTAAAATGGCTACATATTCAAAATATTTCTCTGCTTAATCAACATATACTGCATAGTACTCAATCAGAAGTTTATTTGATGATAACAATGAAAATGACAACGAGATTAAGAAACATATTTTTGCTTCTACAGAAATCTATCTTCACTTCTTTTCATGTTGTAATTCATTCACCTGTCTCTCCCTTTCTCTCTGAATCATTCATGTGTATAAATTTCAGAGCCTTCACCTCCGCTTTATACTTTAATAGACACACCATCCAAAGAAGTCAGTCTCTGGGCTGAGCCTGGAATATACTTGAGTTAAGAGCCTGTGACTGAACATGATCCATAATTCATGTTCGGTAGTCCCCAAATTTTGCATTTGTTTGACAGTTTTCAGAATGTTCATACAATTGATGTTAAATGTCAAAGATACAGTAGACTACTGTTAGATGACTATGTTAGATGACAGGCTCAGGTATCTCCCCTTTTAAAATTTGGTAAGACATATTTTTATAAGAAATTTCTATAAAAAAATGAACCATGTTACATTCCCATAATGAAATTCACTAGGATCTGGATTTGTACTGCTGCCTGAAAGAATCTTTATTCAACATTTCTAGAACATCACTGCTGAGATGAAAGCACTCAGCTAACAAAAATTATATGTAGAAAAGGAAAAAAAAAAAAAACAAGCTTTGATTTCTCCAATTTCTAAGTAGGACTAAGATCTTCCTCTTGTTAGTCAATATCTAAAAAATATCAAGAAAGGGTCCTGTTGGCAACAGTCTTCTCAGGGGGAAAAGGAAACTATTCACCTTCTTGTAACAGTAAAATAGTTGACACTGCAGGCAGTAGGGTAATGGGTAGAGGAATCCTAATCTCTAAAGGATCTCTAAAAGGACATCAAATCGCTTCCTCCTGAGGGAAGGAATCATGATCTCTTGTTATTTTTCTATTTTATTTCCCTATGCATGCTGTCATCCTTTCTTTAGAGGTAAAAGCTACTGCTGCTCATATCAACACTGTCATTATAATCTCTAAGACACTTTTCATCATCCTCTGCCTTTCAGCAAACTAACCACTTGACACCTCATTTTATGATCAGATATCTTATCTGTCATCAACATTAAAACAAAATTTATTTTGTTATTCAGTATGGATTAAGTACGTTTCAAGAGCTGAAAAACAAAATCTTGAGTATATTATTGGTAAGTAATTAAGTCTTTGACATGGCTTTTTGAACAATCACTGAGGAAAATAAGTAAATGAATAATTTTACAGTACATGCAACCTAGTACAAATTTAATGAATATGAAAAAAAGAAAAAAAGGACTTTTAAAATTTTAGTTATACAAAAAGAGTACATTTCTTAGATGAGAATCAACTATTTTATCAACTATTTTATTTTAGCATCAACCCAAATGCTAGCACTTCCAAATTTTTTTCTTCTTCTTGGCAAGACTATGTCTGAAGACAAGTACAGAGAGAAGAGGAGACAGCAGGTATGAACTGATTATCATTTGTCATTAATGTTTATAGAAAAGAGTGGTCTGAGAAGAAATAGATATTTCACCCGAACTCATACCAAAGAAAAGGTTATTAGCTTCGCTATATGATATTTTAACAGTGACTTTCAGTCCGCTCAAAATATTCACATGCATATTTCCATAACGATATCCTCTGTGATTTTGATAATATTGACTCTTGTTTTTGTTTGTGTGCTAACAAACACAGCAATTCAATAATGGTCAAATTAATTAATCTTCTCCACAACAGGTTAGGTGTACTTTCTTATAGGAAAATCTTAGGAGTGTTGAGTAGCATCTGTCTACTTTTCGACAGCTGGCTTGCCAGCAGGTTGCTCAGATTACTAAGTAGGAGATGCCCAAACCGTGCACTCTCTTTTCTAAAGAAATGCAAAAAGGAAAGTAAATATTAGTTACAGTCACACACTCACTGTCTATTCACTGTCTATTTGTGCTATAATTATAATAAAATATAGTCACATTGATATAGAAAATAAATATTTGAAGCTAGAGAAACAAAAAAAAAATTTTGTAAAAATATTAGCTGGACCATATTCTCTCCCTTTACATTGATTCCTTGTATAATTAAATCTGTAATTTAGTACCACATTTGCGTTACTAATAAGTAATATTGGGCATTTCTTTTGTTGCAAATTTTTTGTCCTGATTTGGACTAATGCAGAGAAATTTACGATATTACAAGAATGCTCAGGTATTGAGATTAAAGTCTCTCTATAATATACTTTCAGTTTAATTCAGGAGATCCATACAAGGCACATCTACATTATGCACGAAATTAGATGTAGAAAGCATAGTCCAAATGACCCTGCCTTGACTTCTAGTCCCACTGCTCTCTGGAGATATTCTGATCCTGAAAAATTTAAACCTACTAGCCCATTTTCAACTAAAGAGCACTTGTCAGAGTAACTCAATATACTAAAAGATGGCCATTTTCTTGAGAGAAAATAGAATAGAGAGATAACACTGCATAACAAATATTAAGTCTTAGTATAATTTGTCCTTTTAAATCCTATTTGCTTCCTCTTTAAAATCCCCTAGGCTGAACTAACTCAAACACCACAATGTCATGAAGTTGACACTATCACCTTTTTTTGAACCAACCTTTGGAATATTCTAATAGGAAAATCTCATCTCAGTTACCCTTTGAGTAAATGTGATTAGAATCTACCTATTCTATATCAGTTACCTAAAACCACAAACATTTTGTTATAATTTTTGGTCAGCACACAATAAGTGACTCAGTTTCATAAGCAATTGCCATCTCTCATAGTGATAAAAGACTGGTATAATTATCACTTTGTCCTTTAGTGCTCATTAGTGTTAGGAATGGCAATATGTAGTGCCAAAACACAAGCCAAACACACCTTATTTAAATTGAACTTGCTATCAATTTTCTTTATAGATTTGTCTTTCGAATTTAAAGAGGTACAATTGATACAGCCTTTAAAAATTGAAAATCTTTCCATTTAAGGGCTACATCCTGCAATATTCAAAAGTGACAATGGTTTATTAAATTTCTAAACTGTTTTTTCTTGTGTATTGTAACATGTGAGCCTGTACAGATATTGGATGTCAACGGTGAAATATTTCTAATCAAGCAGCAAAGCTCATTGTTTAAACACCTGTATGTGAGATAGCTGTCCTATGCTTTTGTTATAGTCATAACATGCAGTTCATCTCATTCTCATTTTACTTGGTATCTGGGAAAAATGCACATCTGTATGACAGTGTTAGCCAGAGGCTCCTTGTTAAATATCTGGCTGATTGGAAAGCACAACTGAAGAGCTTCAGGGTCCAATTAATTTATCTTCCTTATCAGCATGTACATTGTAGAAAATCTATTAATTCTGTTGTATATCTGTTGTAGATCATAATACATCTGATCTAAGTCTTTCAGATGGGTTCTTTTCCCAGACATCTACATTACAAACCAGGCAAATCAGGATCCTTTAAATGATTAAAAGATGGCTTCTCTTTAGAAAAGATTAGAAAAGAGAATTTTCTTTGTCATACTCTTAAAAGCTCAATTTCAGCACACATTTGACTTAAATATCAGCACATTATTTGACACATTTCGACCAGAATTGGTTTTGCATATACACACACACATATATATATATATATAAGCTTGATTTATGGAGCTTATAATAACATCATGGGGCAAATACCTGCATGTACCTCCTTTTCACAGGTTTTTAAATCAAGCAGCTTAGTACGTATTGAACATCAGTACTACTGAATAGGATACTGAAAGAAAATAAACAGAAATTACAGAGAACCATAAAGAGTGCTAGTGATATTTCAGCCATTTGTACGCAAGTAACCTGTCAAAATGTCAGCCTACAGTATCTTCCAAGGCCTATAATAAAGTCATAGATTTGCAGTTTTCTCAGTGTAAAGTTTAATGCAGATTAATGATAGGAAAGCCTATGAAAATGAGTTTTTAAGTAGAAAAAAATACTTAAAATGAAAAAGAAGTAATTTTGTGTTAAATATCGCAGTTGTAGAATGGTGTTAAAAATTGTAGGAGATCTTTTTTCTTTTTTTTCCTGGCTTAAGTAAAGTGGGAAACATGTACATCCTAAGCATTTATTTGTTCATACTACAAGACAACATCCTTTCTGACAATGGCCCAGCTAAGTGCCCAAAAATGTCTGCTATGGTGGTGGCAATTTCTTGCAACTGGTAAAAAAAAAAAAAAAAAAAAAAAAGTCATTTGAATTTGTCTGTCGAAGATAAAGCTAATTTGAGATTTCACTTAGCACATAAAGACAACTAGAAAAATACTGGTATTTCTTCTTAATGTTTCAGTCTAGAACACAAAAATACTAGCATTATATAGAAAATTCAATACTTTGCTGATAGTTGACAACTTAACATACATAGACTGGTAAACAGAAGGATGATAATATTGGTAATGATTGTTTCTTATGACTGTTTATGTTTTGGGGCTAGTTTAACTATACTGTTCTATCAGGTTTTTTTCAAACCACATATGCCTAGATTGCATTTTCATCTTGGTCTACTTTTCTGCTTAAACAATATATTTTTGATTTCACAATAACACAAGCAAAAGAGTTACAGGAGCTTTTTTTGCTGTTATTTTTGTAAAATCTTTGTAAAACTTTAGGTATAAATCATTTTCCCTGAACATGCTTTTGTTAATAGCTTTATTTTATTGGCCTTCATTTTAATAGGTCATTGCTATACCTTTTCCTAAAACTGCTTTAAAAGTAATATTGGTAATGCCAAAACCCCCCAAAGCAATACACAAAATCCTTTTGCAAAATGATTCATTAAGACCTACGTAGAAATGCAATGCAGCTAGACTGTCTGGCTAAATTTACAGCCTCCAAAGCAAAGAATACAATTAGCTTCAAATGCCAAACTTCACATGCCACTGTGGCTGTACATTAAAAACAATAACAAAAAAATCCTAGTGAATTCTGTATTCATGATGAATAGACTTAAGAATTTTGGTGAACAAAGGCTCTTCTGCTATGCTCATTTGCAAAGGATATAATTAGTTGTTCTTTCAGTTTCTTGAATAAAGATGGCACATATGAAAAATAATAGGCTGTCAATATCCAAAAGGGTTAGCAGTATGGTTTTAACAAAGGAATATAGTTAGGACAACAACAACAGATTTTAGCTGAATATCTGTAGTGTTTTAGAAGTTTTCATGCCAAGAAAGATGTACTTGAAATTCATATGATATGTGGTATTTAAGCCTTATTTATTTTTAGCTGTTAGATTCTAAAAATGTCTACAATGACAGTAGCAAACTCTGCAGTAGCTGCACTTTTAGGGACACAGTCCTCTTACAAGGAAAATTCATCTATAGGTTAATGAATGTTAGAGACTTCTTTGTGCTTACACATGCAAATATGCTCACAATAAATAAATAAAAAGTAATTTAATTATTGATACGAAAGCATTTTAAGCTATGGCATTCTGTATGCTAGTCTCTGAGACACAATGTCAGAAATCAGAACCAAAGTGGTAAATACTAATAAATATCTATGATTTCTATGCAATTTTAGTTATAATTAACATTACTGTCTTGTACAGTACTCCCTATTTAAAACATACAATTGCAATTCCTTAACAGGAATTGCATAATTAAAAAGGCTAGCAAAATGTAATATTTTTATGTTAAATTATTTTACCTCCATATTTTTTGCAGCAATGTATCTTAAAGTTAAATAAAGATATCTAAATATAGATAAATGTTTTCAAGTACAGTCATTGGTAAGCAGAGAGTTAGAAATTTTCAAAGGTATTTTCTTCGGTGAAATATTTCATTAATTTATAAAATAAGTTACTTTCCATACTGATTGCAAAGAAAACTTATTCTGACAACCAGGATAATATTCTCAATCAAAATATATTCCAAAAATGGAACCAAAAGGAGAAATGTTTCTTTATGTGGAAGGAGGATTGAAGCAGATAAAGAGAAGTACAAGATCAATAAACAGGAGCATTAGGAAATGGGACAAGGGATACTAAAGTATGCAAAAACAAACAAACAAACAAAAACATAACTGGGGCTGTCTCGGATACCTGCTGCATACCCCTGTGCTTAACCACAATAGCTAAGCAGAATGGTAAATCAAACCTGTTAGTCTGACTGTGCTATGTATATTCAGTATGTGCTTCTATAGCCAGGAGAAAGGAGTACATGGAAGTGGAATTATTTATTTTGTTTGTTTGTTTTTCCCCTGGACAGCAGAAAAATGCCCACTACATACAAATTGAGTATCTTTGTATCACAGTGTCAGTGCCTCAGATTCACCATTTGCACCAGTATCACAGGCTCAGCATCATTTGCATCTTCCTAATCACTTCCCAGCAGATATCCAGATACATTGCTTCAACAAGCAGAGTAATTCACTCCTCCTGTCTCATTCACCTCCTCCCCTTCTCCCCTACCCTCTGAGACAAGAGAAATGCACCTTCCTTTACAGAGTGATCCATTATCAAGTAGTCCCAGTGGATTTGCTCTTTCTCCTAGTGTTCACAACATGAAGATTTCGAAGGACTCATCAAATAACTATATTTTAGCTTTTGCTAGCAGCAAGGTGCCTGCACTTTCAGTGCAGGAAGATGATTCCATTTATATCACATTCTTAGTATTTTAAAGGACAGTTAGAGCTTCCTCTTTTTCTGCTGCATGCCTGCATCTACCTAGATTTCCAAAGAAATCTCCCATTTAGATATCCCTTTTACTCTTTCATTACTACTTAATCCTTTAGCAAGCCATTGCAATATGTGATATGTGAAAAATGGATTAGGGTTGCATGCATGTTGTTTCATCTGCCCACTTGCCTACTCTCCCTGTTAAAAGATACGATTTTTCAAACATAGTCACATTCTGTCCTCTTCTCCCCACAGATGAGATATGCACAGAATAAAGAAGATAATATGTTGCAGGTTCAGTGGGCCAGGAATATCAGAGCCAACACTCATGGAGGTTAGACGATGACTTCGTTTATTCTGCGTTCGTGTTACATTTTTATACGGTTTGAGCAAAGTGCGCAGATAGCAACAGCCCAAGAATCAAGTGAGGGTTGGTGGGTTCCTGATCGTCAATCATCTTCATTGGTTGCCAGGCTAGTTGCTAAGCGGGCTGTCTGGGACATGGTGGCAATGTCTGGATCCTGTCTTTGTGGTCGCGCTAGTTCCTCATTTTAGTGCTAATTCTGCATTCAGTGCGCTGACTCTGCGTCCTGCGCGGCCCAAGGACAAGTCACGACACCCCCCTGGACATTTCCCCAACAATAATACTATTAGATCTTTTTGTTTTACATATCTTTACTATGGTAATTATAATAATTATTCATATCATTAAAAACATTATTAAGCTTATTATCACATTTAACTTCTGTGGTAACTCTAAAGGAAAACTTTTTTCATATCATATAAAACTTAACTTGAATAAGAACTATAAAACTATAAAATTAATAAGCTTAATAATGCCTTTTTTTCTCAAATATTTTCCCTATGCCACTTGTTTTCCTGTGTTGGTGATTATAGTGTTTAGCGATATACTCCATTTCTTAATTAAGCTTTTATATACTAACTACTATATTTCTTTTTTTCAAAAAAAAAAGAAAGGAAAAACTCCAAAAAAAGAATTTATCAACTGATCTTCTTCAGAAAAAAATAATTAACCTTTATATGAATAGTATATGAAGCATGTGATTCATAATGTTATGAAACATTCATGTTCATATAAAATATGGAGAATTCTGAACATAAAGTAGAAATTTCATAAATAAAAAATAATTAAAATTATTTAAATGAAAACTGATCATTCACACAATCTATTTCAGTATTTTTTATTCTATTTTTCACAATTAAGAGAGAGAAAGTTCTGCCCAGCACCTTTATTTCTTTTAATTTTCTGTACTGTATCTAGGTTGTAAGTTTTCACCTTAAATGGTCAAAAAAAGTACCAGTGTGGTGAAGACAAAACAGGGCTTAAATAATATAGGATATATCTACATAATAGTGCAGCAGCAAGTTCAAGTAGACTGTATTACAGCACAGCAGGGTTCAAGAAAAGACTGATGCAAACCCACTCCGGTCTCGCAGACGCAAAATCAAATAACTTCCACACAAAGAGGCAATAGATCCTCCACAGCCTTGCTGCCCCTTTAGAGTCAAGCACAAGCAAGCACAAACAAACCTGACTTAACTGTATTGAAGTATCCATAGAAAACTGAAGCTGTTTTTACTTACAGTCTCAACTAATAATGTTTTCCAAAGTGTGGAGGATTTTTTTTTAAACACAAAGTTTCAGCAAGCAGATGGCTATGACAAATTTGTTGAATACGTCATTCTGTTTTTAATCAGCCATATTTAAGTGATTTCTCTCTCTTAAATCACGTAGTACCAAGCATGTGCTTTGTATTTGTACTTCACTCCCTCAAATCTCTTTCCCAATAAATGAGGCAGAATTGCAGAATCAAGCATATATAAGTTTTCTTTTAACAAATTTAAAAATAAATTGCATAAATGCAAATAAACTGGTCTAGTTTCCTGATACTATTGTCTTTTTATTAAAAAAAAAAAAAAACATGGTCAAATAAGTCTAGCATCCAATCTGTTGATGACATTGAAGAACAATTGTTTTAAAGCTCATTTAAAGCAAGCAGCTAAAGGTCTTTTGATCAGCATGCCTGTGCAAGCAAGGAAGAAACAAAAGTCAATACATTTGTCTTTCATTTGTCTTTTGAAAACAGCACAAACTCTGGTGAAAGGGGCTAGTGAGAAGAAGAAGAGTTAATTTATAGTTAGTTATGAGTACATGGGCTTTGCTCAAGTAGAGAACTATAAGAGACAGAAATATAGCAATAGATATACATTTTTTCATATATGAAGATAAAGCAGGAGAAACTGTGTCTCTGTGTTTAGAAAGAACAGAAAAAAATAGTTTAGCTGTGTCTCAACAGACATATTCAATTATTACGGACATTTCCTATTAAAAAAGTGATTTGTTTATTTCCTCCTGTTAATTACTTTTCCACATAATAGCTAATTAGGTTATTAGGCATCAAAATGTTATTATTTAAATACACACTTACTTAACAACACACATCCTTTTTTTTAGTTTTTAGACAAGACAGCAATTCAGCTTCTTTTATTTAAAGCAGGAGAATATATTACTAGTATGTGATAATATATGGAATCTTCTCACCACATAGTGTTACTGTGTTCTTCACGTAATTGCATGAAACTGTAACTGTTTGTAATACAGTAATACAATAGTACAGTAATACAGTTTTCACACAGTATGTAACTGTATGAAAGGTTGGACTAGATGATCTCTAGAGGTCCCTTCCAACCTTGAAGAGTCTGTGAAACTTTAATTATTTTCTTCTTAGTTTCTCTTTTGAATGCCTACCTTTGCTCTAAAGAAGAGATAAAGAGGGTGTCAGCAACTCCCTCCAGGATGTCTGTCTACCAATGTTCTTCAAAAGATGAAGGAAGGGAAGGAGAAACATATCCTACATCTAAAATATCCATCCCAGATGCAAGAGGAAGTGTTCAAGGACAACTCCTTAAAGCTACTTCTCTACACAGGAGAAAAAAAAGTTTCATTAACAATATTAAGATTTTTGTAAAAAACATGAGTTTAAATGTTTTTCCTGCAACAGACTTTGTCTATTTTCTTTCAGCATTGTTGAATGGCTGGCAAGAAAATGTCTGCCAGCAGCTTGGGCCTTCTGTTAAGGCAATTTGATTGTTTGTTCTGAAAATGTATACAACTTTAAGATATGTTCTATTCATCTCATTCATGTCTGAATTAGATATAGCTTGTGTTCAGCTGCAATTGCAAAAGAGCTGACATCCACATGCAGAGAGAAGCTACTCAGACAGCCAAAAACCATAAAAAAATTTAATGAACAACTGTATATGTATGCATGTATATGGTGAGAAGTAATATGGAGAGGTAAGATTTGAGCACTGCACTAGGAAGATGAGACTAGTCAACTGAGTAGAGGGTCCTAACCCTGGATAGTTTCTGTTCTACCACCTATGTTTTTCTATGCATTCTTGTTGCTCTAGGCCAAGAATAGACTGAATTGTTAGTTTTGGGATAACATCAGACTTTATGAAAGAATGATTATTTTCTTCTTAATACATTGCAGGCAGAATGCCATACCTGTGCAAGTCTGTTAACATATATTAACTAACACCTTTGAAATTTAGATGGTAAAAACCTAAATGATTACAGAATGTAGTAATTTCCTTTGAGTCACCTCAAAGAAGAACAAAAGATGCCATTCCAAAAAAAAATGCTTATACTACTTTATTTTTATATTTCAAAATTTCTTTTACCTCCATTCTCCGGAAGTTCATGAGATCTCTTTGTACAAAGCAATACAAGTTGTGAAGTTTGCTAGAATTATTTGTGAAATTGATGAAGAAATAATTAAAATGTTACATCATGTGTGTACCAGAAAGGAGATGAGGTGTGAAATGGGGGTTTCATTTTCCAAGGAAAAATAGGTAAATATCTATTATTATTAATATTATTATTGTTCATGGATATGCCATGTGATTCTTGTCACGGATAAGATAGAAAATAAACTTTTTGAGTTATAATATTCAAAATGGACATGCTAATAGAATTTTTCCCTTTCTAGGACTGGCTTTCTTAGCTTATCATATGAACTATAAAAATATATATATTTAAATTGATATTATTTCTGATTTCTGCCTTACCACTGCAATAAATATAAGATTTTTTTTTAATTCTAATTTGGTATATTCTTTTTATGAGGGGAAAATTTTCAAAGATAAACCTTAAAATAACTTCAAAATGTAAATATTGACAGACTTCCAACAATTTACCTTAATGGTCAGTTATCACACTGAAATATTGTATATTTGATAAATATTTCTGAAAGTGTCTAGAGAGAAAGTAATCTTTATGTTATTTAGAGCGTACTGTGAACGGAGTCAAATGAATACATTCATATTATACTGTAAAATGTAATCAAATCATCAACAGATACATTTTTGAAATAGTTAGGATACATTGCATATTTTGCCAGTAAGCAAAATTGCTATAAACAGAAAGTACAACTCATGACTCAGTATGCATAACTTTAGATTTATACTGATAAACCGGATTATTTTTCCCCATTTAAACTTTACAAAACCATCTAAGTTATGCATTCATACAAAATAATGAAATATGAGTTACTGCAAAAGCAATCAGCTTAGACAGCTCATTAATCTTTCTCATACAAATATTGTGATCCTTCTATCTCTCCTCATTGAATTTTGTGTGTATGATTTAAGGATCGAAATAACGATAACTAGTTTCCATGACAGCTTGAGATACAATGTGTTCTGCAACATGATGAACAATTAAATTGTGATTTAATTTCCCTTATTATTTTATGGCAACATAACATTAACAAAATAAATATGCTCTGATTGTGCTATGTAGGCGAAGTACTTTCCTGCCTGGCAGTACAAGCACATTTGTGCATCTGCTGAAACTAACCAGATTTACACTAAAGTAATTTGTACTGACACAGTATTCTTTCATGGTGTCTAAAATTATGTCTCCATAGACCTTATTTTATAATGGCTCTCAATGATCTATCTTGTATGGCAGAAGTGATGCAGCTGCAATGCTCCTCCCAGGTCATGCTAGGAGACTGTTAAATTGACTTCAGTATTTGAGTTAGCTTGTTCAGAATTTGCCAATTTGGGTATTTCCAAGTGGTGCTAAATGTTTGGATGAAAATCTTTCCATTACATGTATTAGATTTGTTGTTGCAGGATCATCCTGCAACAACAAACTCCATAGATATGATATAAATTGTATTTTTTTTTAATCTTACCTTTAGCATATAATAACACTATATTTAAGATTCACTGACAACTTGTGTTTATAATCATAATAAAGATCTAGTTCCTCATGGAGCTTGGAGGAAGATCTACAGAAGATCTACAGTTATCAGAATTTATGGTAGACATATTTGATACTTTTGGATCATTCCTATGATTTCTTACTCATTTTTCCACTCAGATAACACAATGTGATAAAAGAAAAAACTCCATCCTTGTGTTGCATTTTGTGTCCTTAGCCTCATTACCTTTCACTGAGCACTGCAAAGAGTTTGTCTCCTTCATCTTTTCATCAATAGTTGAAGAAAACCAAAACAAGTACCCTTAGCCTACATTTTTTAGTGCTTCCTCAGCCTCTCCTTGTATATCACCTTCCCAGCCCCAACCAATCACCTTTCACTCACTCCAAAGTACTTATGCTTCTTTGGAAACTTTAAACTGGTTCAATGCTCTTGGTCTGAACTCACAAATGTAAATCACAGGGAGATAATCACTTCTTTCACCCTACTGGCTACAGCCTTGTTAATGCAGTCCAGTAGGTATTTGGACTTTTTCTGCTGAAAGGGTAGATTGCTCTTTGAGCTCAATATTAACTCCAGAATTGCTATGTCCTTTTCTGAAGAAGCTTCCTAGTCATTCAGCCCCCTCTGCCTCTGTAAATGTTGCACATGGTTATTTCGTCTCAGGAAAGAGCTATCCATTCCTCTTCAGGAGGCTCCTGTCACTCCATTTCTAGAGCCTGATCAGATGCTTATGAATAACATGTCTTCCTCAAGAATGTCAGACAGTATATTTTCCAGTTTGACATCTTCCATAAGCCTCCTGTATTCTCTATCTTTTTTGGAAAGAGACTGAGGTAATCAATTCAGTTTCAAAATCAAAATGAAAATATTATTCACTATTTTCATTTTTCTCAGGAGACAATTTTGACACAACAGTGGTGGCTCCTTTAACTGTGAGAAACAAATGATTCTTTTGTCAACTTCACTGTTGGCTGCATGAACACTAGTAACAAGAGACATTTTACAAGCTTTTTTCAGGTCAAGTGTTATAAAAACAATCATAGAACAATAAACACACTGGATGTTCTGTCTTGTAATCTTTTTAGCTACAATTAGCCTTTCGCCAGTCTGCATTGGTGAAAAGGAAAGCTGTGAAAGTAGTTTTCAATCCCTTGTAGGACATGACTGCTCTATAAAGAAAGGTCAGAACATTTTCACCCAAAGGAGTATCTGTTCATTTCAGGTGTTGAATATGTATATTAATGTGCAATTTATCTATAGCTTTTTTTCCCCACTGTTTTTCCTGTTCACTTTCCTTGTGCAGTTTGGACTAAATAACTATCATATGCCAGAGAAAATATCACAGGAAACATGTTGACATTTATAACTGCCTTTGGATAGTTTGAGGTAGTCACATGAAGCTCTAATAGGTACAAGTTAACCTCTTTACATATTCACTACTCTTAATTATTGAACTTGCTATATTCTCCAGCAAGTATAAGATAAAATCCTATGGTTCTTATTTCCAGTTTGACCTATTTATGATTCATGAAACAGTAACAGTAAAGAGTTGAAGAAAATTTATGAACTAACTTTCCAACACATCAGTTAAAATTTTCATAAGCACAGGAAAGCATCAAGGGGTTTGTACACACATAGATGGATACATAAATGGAAATTAAACATACCATAAACTTACACATGCAAATGCACACTTTTAAAAGTGCACAGGGTTGAATACCCATTCCCTCCTCCTTTTTTTTAAGAAGGCTAGAAAGTCAGACTCTTTAAATCTCATGAGCTCTGGTATTTTCATAATTAAATGTATTGCATCTAGTGGATATGTAATATATTATGCCCTTGCAAATTTAAATAGTCTTTACTGTGGTAAGGTCCAAACAACTATATTAGTTGTTATTACTATTGTTGACACAATCACAGAATCATGAATGTGTGACCTCCAAAAAGAAATATGCTCCATTTAAACAAACACACATTCCAAAACAGGAATGTACCTAAATGATACTAAAGTTTATACTGATATACATATACCTTTGTATAGGTAGTTTATCTGATTAAACTGAAGCAGCCTAAAAAGGACAAATTTTTGCATTCATGTGCCTTTTTTCACCTTTTTAAATGATCTTCAGCTTCAGTTGAAATAGTAACATTGTAATAATAGATGTTCAATATAATCAGCAAACTATTCACAGTGTGCTATTCACAGAGGTGGATTAGGAATTGGCTCTGTGGCAGGATGCAGAGAGTGGTAGTCAATGGGGCTGAGTCTAGTTGGAGACC
>JAUBOD010000982.1:988740-999914 GCA_032353885.1 Nothura maculosa | reverse complement strand
ACCAGGGCTGAGTAGAGGGGGACGATCACCTCCCTTGACCTGCTGGAGACACTCTTCTTAATACACCCCAGGATCCCCCCAGGATTTTTCCATCCATACTCTAAGTTTGTGTCTGAAAGAAGAGAAAGGAAAGGAAAGGGAAGGGAGGTGGAGGGAAGGGAAGGGGAGAGGAGGGGAGGGGAGAGGTGCGGAGGGGAAGGGATGAGAAAGGGAGAGGGGAAAGGGGAGAAGGAAGAGGAGAGTAGAGAGGGAAAGTGGAATGAGAAGGGGAAGGAGAAGAGGTGGGTGAAGAGAAAGAGAAAGCAACTTTAAAATCATAACAATATTTTCACTTCCCATTTTATTTTAACTAGGAAATGTATTTTGAGTCTAAATTATTTGTTAGTTCCATCTTAAACTCCAGGAGGTAAACCATCCTGATGTAGTAGAACTGCTGAGCAACAGTATTCTAAAAGGTACCAAATCAGTTATAACAGCAACTTTTCACAGGTTTTTGAATACCATGATTTACATTTACTTCTTTCTGAAATAATTGCTTGTTATTTAACAGTCCCTTGAGCTCAGAAACGGAAATATTGGCTTACTGCTAAGCAATGACAGTTTTTCAAGTCTCTGCATTGGATGCACATTTTTTCTTTCTTTCTTTTATACCTTTTCAAAGGCAGTCTACTTTTCAGCATTTTATGGTGTGTTGTGTTCAAACCATTTTATTATTATTATTATTATTCCTGCATTTTTTTGTATTAGCTTTCAAATTCATGCCTAAACATTCTGAATGAAAGTTTGGCCATGATAAGATAATTTCCTCTACAAGAAAAATTTTCAGAAAACAGAAAGTGCTGAGAGGTTTTCATATAATTTTTTCCCTTCCCCTTTTTTAAATTTTTATTAATATCCGCACACCAACTGTGGATGATGTGCCAATCAGATGAAAACTACTCTCCTGTAAGCATGAGATCTACATACACTTCAAAAGATAGCCTTCTTGTAAGACAGCCTTCTTGTAAGACAGCCTTACAGTCAATGACCTTGGCACAATACAAATGGTCTTGTAATTTCTGGTCTATTAAAATTTTAGACAGGTTTATTGTCATTATGACTGCTAACACAAGATGTTTTCTTTTTTTTTTCTTTTCCAAAAGAAATTTTAAAAGTTCAAAAAAAAGGTGTTTTAGTTATAGTGAAAAAAGTAGCCAAAATAATTTTAAGTAAATTTATTTCCCTACCAAATATAATAAAATTAAAAAAGTAGAAAAAAAAGATTAAATATATAATACTTTAAAAATATATCAGCTAAGCCTTTGTAAAATAAAATTATCTAACAAATCTACCAATTTGTTTCCCTTTTTTATTTATCACATAATATCATGAATTTATTATCACATAAATTCAATTTTAATTTTCTACCTTATTCTGAAAATAAAAACACTTTACACCATCTCCTTTCATTCTAATCACAATTAATTTATGAACAAAGACCACTTAATTTAGAATCCTGCTATGGTTTGATGAAATATCTTATGTACATCAGTATCGTCACATATATTTGCCATTGAATTTAATGGAATAAATTTTCATCCTGTATCAGAACCACCTTTTACTTTGCAATAGACACTTAGGCAGATAGGAGCAAAGACAACATGATTCCTAGGTCAATCTTTTTTTTTTTTTTTTCCCCTCGCATTTTCTTGAGAGTGGGCATTTTCTGGAGGATAACAACTTGAGCCAAGTTCTGAACTACAAAGTAGGTATTGTCTTTATTACTGAATGATAAATTTTGAGTGGATGGCAGTTGATACAAAGATGGTTTATACTTGTCATTTGCTGAATATTTCTGACAACCTGAAAATTCACACATAGAATTTCCAGAAGCCTTAATAACTCCTACAAATCTGAGCCTCTGATTTGCTGTCCTGATTAATGGCTACAAAAAAAAGAAAGTCTTTCTCACTTACTTACAATGAGTTCTTTCTGAGGTAAAGCAACAAGAATGAAGATGTCGAGAATGCTGAAGGTATATGATAATGTACTTCATACCTTCATGGGCAATGTTTGTCTTTCAAAAAATTCCAAAGCCGTAACTAGGACTTCCATTAAGCAATAACTGCTAGATTTACTTTGTAAATTATTATTGTTCTGAACTTTAAAGTAAGTTCAAACTTCAAAATAGCTTTGTGTATTGTGAAGTTCCTATTTGAAAAGATTAAATTCAACTCTCTTTGGTCACACTGAACTCATAAATGCCAGACATTATCTTTTTAAATCAAGCAACAATTTAACTTTGAAAAATAACTCCTATAAGGTGAAAGAAGACATATTTTATTTTCTTTTTTTTCACCTCTAGATTTCTGCTGAAATTATTCTTCCTTTTTTTTTTAATATATGATATTTAACATTTCCCTCACTATACAGTTAGTAAAATCTGGCCTTATTCCTAGATGTAGGGTAAACTAGTGTTACTTATAGAAGCCTCAGGATCAGCAGGACATCACGCTGATGATCTCTCTGTTTCTATCCCTACTTAGGTAGCATCAAATGCACTCTAAGGCCAAATGTTGTCCATATTCTTCAAAGTCTTGAAAGACCTGGGCTTAGTCTGACCAACCATGATAATTGTAGCAGTGACAGATGGAGATTGGGGTTAAGTTCTTGGCAACTGCTTTTATCTGTTTTCCAGACAGAAAATGCCATTCCACCAAGACATCAGAACAAGTTCGGGTGAGTAATACCTTCAAACTGGAAGTGAAGACCAATCTCTTTCATTTACATTCAAGTGGCTACCTCTGTGTGTCCCTGCAGTATTCCTAGGAGAGGAAAATGAGGGAAAAACCTTATACGTTCAGATGATGCTAGCATAGAGCAATGGATAATTTCAGCCTTCTGATTACTTTGTTTTGTAAAGGCCCATGAGTGCTAAGATTCTTTTTGATGGATTTAAAATAAACACAGAGATTAGATAAAATACCTTAGATAGGCTGCTTATATTTCCACTTCATTTTCATACCAAACATATTCCCACAGCAAAACACATTCCACAGGGAAATTAGTTCACTAAGGAGAAAAGCATGCTTCCATCATTAGCTATTTCCAAGTTCCTTTCTTTCATTCCCTCACAATACATCACACTCCAAATCCACAGTATCTCTTTACACCACTTAGTTCCATTCTTAAGCACAGATTAGTAAATTTCTGCTTATTCCTGTCTATGATTCTACTAGATGTATTTTATTCTCATAGATTTAACCATATGTACGTATCTCTCTCACCCACCATCATCCTACTTAGAGAAGATTTCTTTATATTTACTGTTTCCCTAGTGTTGTTTCATGTCCAGTTCTTCACTTTAAATACAGTTTAGACATGTCTTTATTACTGCAACTTACAAATTTTGGCAGTCCTCAGAAAAAGCTCCTGACATCTTCATCTCTTTCTTTCACAAATGTAGGGCTTTATTTGCTTTCTTTTGTCCTTAGTTGATTTCAGTAACATTATTAGTATGTCAGGACTTAGAAGAACTCCCATATTCAATGTATGAAGCATGTTTGTGTATGACACAAATCCTTGTAGTGAGGGGCAGAGAGGTCCTGCATCTTTCTTACATATGTATTCACTCCTCACATTATAATAATCAAGCGAGCTTTTCTCAATTCCAATAACTATTCAGTTACAGAAAATAAATGACTTCCTCAGCGGGAACTGTAATTTAAACAGACAGTACATTGCCTTAGTTTTCTGTTGCTTTCACTATTTTTTATTCAATGAGATAATCTGTTATCAAAAAATGAGTTTATGATTGCTACACTATCAGATTTGGCTTATACATTTTTTCCTCCCTTTTTTCTCTCTCTCTCTCTCTTTTTTTTTTTTGTATTTGAGGGGGACTGTGGGTACCTACCACGTCTTAATTAACTCCACCTGGCTTGAGACTCTCCCTTTCAACAATCTGCATCAATGCCATTATGCAGGCACAGCAGGAGAAAACCACAAATCTAGTGAAATTAAATCACTCACCATAGAAACGTCTTGAACAATAGCATGAGAACATGGCACTAACCAATCATGTTCAGGCACATGGAAGAAGGAAAAAAAAGTTGCAACAAAGATAAGTGTATGGCAGCAGCAGCAGCAGTGAAATACACAAAAGGGAAAAAAGGACATGTTATTTGAAAAGGAATATATTCTCTAACAAATCACTCTAGAATTATTCTCACTCTGTCTCCTATCTGTCTCTGATAGGTGCAAAAAATTCTCTCTGAGATTATTGTTTGCAGAAAAAATACTGAAATGATTCACCTTTGCAAATGTAACATAGAATGATCCAGGCATATGTCAAGCACCACTAAAGGTCTATGCCATCCATAAGAATGCTCAGCATGCCAGGGTCAAGTCTTTACTCTTACTATAATTGGAATCAATGCCAAGCTTTGTATTACTTTCAGAGGTTCAAGAGGGAGGAAGAACAAGCATAGATGCTATTTTTTTTTCTTATTCCAGCAGAAGAGGAAGAGATACTATCTTTCTAAGAGAAGAACGCTATAGTAAGATGCAAAGGTGATACATTTATGGAAACAAATACAGAAAAGAACAGTTAGACTTTACTAGTATTGTTGTATTATTTCTTAAAAAAAAAACTTATCAGTTAAATATAGCCTCAGAATAATGATAGAACACTTTCAGCAAAAGTAGACATTACACATACAAACTTATTTTTTCTCTTTGAAAAAAATCCCCATTTTCCAATTCCATACTTCAAGCTACAGCAAGTTTTTCACCATCTATTTACAGAAAAACAAAGCAAAACCACCAGAGTAAAAACAGCCAGGCCAGATTCTGCTAGGCTTTCTCACAAGCACACACTACTGTGCCTGTAAATCCTATTGATCTCTCCAGAATAACTTCAGACTAAGAAATTAGTCAAGATGATAAGTAAGATGACAGAATTTGCCTCTAAATGGTCATCTATCTCACAGTCAAGCTTTTAAGTCCGTACTGTCATTTGAAAAGTATTCAAAGTGATAAATTGTAAAACTCTGCCCCTCTAGTAGCAAATACTGTACTATACTGCAGTATGAACATTGTTTATAGGATGGCTTTCTAATTGGAAAACTATATTCTAAAAGTTGTTCACTAGTAGGAAAAGTGTTAGCTTTTATCTTCAAAATCTTCATGCCATCAGAATTCTGAAAAGCATACATGAGACATATGTGTTTCTTGCCAGATCTGCACAAGTCATTTATGATTGGTATTCAACATTGTTAGCTATTTTAATGTATTTTATGTGTTATGTAATATAACCTGATTTCTTCAGATAAATTTTTGATTTTTCAGCTGTATTTTTTCTGTAGCCAAATCATAGTTTTCTGTCATGAATAATTACACCTGTGAATATACAAATTGCCGAATTTTAGGAATTAATAGACAATGAATGCATGGAATAAGCATAGTTGACTTCTCAAAGTTTATGAAAAGTAGATATAGTAAGTTAGCAAATATAGTTGAAGTGAGGTGTATTTTAAAAATAAATAGAAATTAGGCAGGGAGAAAGGTCACCTATACACACAAATACACAAGTCACCTATAACTGTTTTCAGTAATCCTAGTTAGACCTCTCAAAATCAGAGGGCTACAGTGTCTTGTATCCACAATGATTATATTCCTAGATTGAATATATATGTGGACATTTGTATAACATCAATGAGTTTATTTAAAATTTTTTATCAAGAAGTTTCATAGAATCTGTAGGTAAATGTATAGCAAATTGAATAAACAATCACACTCTAGTTAGTACTTCCGCAATAAAGATACATTGCTTAGCAATATGTATATTAAATTTGTTTTTAATATTTGCTATGATTTTTTGTTGCCTGTTGCCTAAGGCCTCTCTCTTCCACACAGTTTCTTTTGCCCCAGTGTTCTTTAGCTAATGTCAAATCATTTAAGAAAACACTGGAACACATGTAAAGTTCCTACATGAATAAATTGAATATTTAATGGTTCAGTGCCCTGACCTTTCAGATTACAATATAGGACAATGAATACACTTTGTTAAATGTGGTGACTAGTGATTATGCACATTTGGAGTGAAGTAGTTTAGTGAAAGAGAGGCAAAGTCAAGTTTTAACAAATATTCGTAACCCAGAAGGCCTGTTATTGAAATCAAATTATAGTCTTGGGTTGATCATAACTTATTCCTCAAAAAACGTAATGCTGTGCAAGAATATATCATGCACTTGGATAAATACATTACAAAGAACCAACTGTTGAGCAATGAAGTGTCAGTCAAGCAAAGCAGGCTTCTTGAATGCATGCACATGCAGCCTGCATGTCAGATTGCATGCACCATCTCACCCCTGGCTAACTTTAGTACATTGCATCAGGTCTCACATATCTTAAAGTCAAATCTAGTCAGTAGATTACCTACAAAAAATATTAACACTGCCATAACTTTATATCTCTTCTCTTTTTCTTTTCCAATAGCTGTCTGAAAATGTTAGAAACAGCAATTCTTTTTAGCAGAAGAAAGAGTGTTATTTTGGGTGCATCAAATCAGCCTATAATGGTGGCTTGCTAGCTTTTAGATGTCTTGAGAAATTATCCAAATCTTAGATTTTTTATTTTATAAAGAAGAAAATCAATATTCTGAACTTGTTCAGTAAGAGTGGTAGACACCAGCATAGCTTTGTCATTTATCTCCATAAAGACATTTACAAGAGAGAGGGTTTAAGTGCAAGAGCTATAAATGTTATTCTTTATATGATATTGTATCTCTTATGAATCACGTGAAATTGCTATTCTGATGGAATAAAGACCGAATATTGCATGATGTGCCTTTCTTGTATACACATGATAAAAGGGTCCCTTGTGCTTTGCAAACTTCCATAAATTAGTGTCCTATGAAGAGTAAGTTATAATAAGAATGTTAGTGTGCCTGTTTTCCTTAAACTGCGGAAAATACTGCACTTCCAGGTGTTATTTCTGTTGAAGGAGGCAAGCCTTCTATATTCTCATATATGTTGCACGTCTATGCCATATTTTTATTTGAAGATGGAAAAAAGACACTATATGGAACACCCTCATTGTCTACTATGATCAAATGTACCCAGTAATTTAAAATTGCAATAATAACTATATATGAGGTAAAGGAAGATATATCAACAGATAGAAAGTTGTATGTCTAGAAATAAATGCTTTATGTATTATTTTAGATGATTAGGTCATTCAATTCTTACTTTTCATTCTGAATATATTTCCCAGTTATTCTGAGCACCAGGGCTCTGCAAAGGTGTTTACATTACTGGGCATGATCCTAGGACATTGTCATAGTCAACAAGATGAATACATATATGAGGATCCCTTCAACTCCACTCTATCTTGTCTTGCTGCAAGATGTTTTTTGAAGTTATGTATTGGCTGCCTTACTCAAATCATCAAAATGAACATTTTGGCATTAGTTAATAGATGAATAAAATGGCTGAGATCTACAGAGTCAAGTCATGGAGACTCTTCCTCTTAATAATAATAATAAAATAATTTCTAATTATTTTTGCATCTGCAAGGTCAGTGTGACTGATGCTTCTAATACAGTAATAGTCAACAGTACTGTAGGCTCTTCTGTTGTCTACTGGTCCACTTGAAGAATATCAATTGACTAGAGAACATCCAGTTCAATATCACAGCATCCCTCCAGGCAGGCACATGATTAAAGGTTTTGTAATTGCAATATTTCGTTATTTTTCGTTTCGTTATTTTGTTTAATTTTATTTTGATTTTAATTCACTGCTGACAAAGCATTTGAAAATGGAAATAAATGTGTTTTAGAAGTATAAATGTTACACAGTGTTATAAATGGTTATAATAGTAGAATTTTCCCTGCTAGTACATAGGAGACTAAGAGTAAAGCTGCAGCTTTGGCATTTTGGAGAAATAACAGTCTGAAATCACAGAATTATAGAATCATAGAATCCTTAAGGTTGGAAGGGACCTTTAGAGATCATCTAATCCAACCCCTGCTGCAGGGTCACCTAGAGTATGTGGTACAGGTCTTGCATCCAGATGGATTTGGAAGATCAGACACCACACCTCCCCTCTGCTTTTTTTCCCTTCTCAAGTGATTCTTATCCTGAAGGAGCACCAAGAAGAGTGTTTAAAACAATGTCCTTCTTATGCTATCATTAATTTTAGAAACACCTTTTTACTCTGATGTCCATCATCTCTTCCTTTTAACAGTTTTTTAAAAATGTTCTTTTTCTGTAAAAGTCTTTTCATATCCACAAGATTTTCCCAGGTACACAACACAACCAATTTCAAAAGGTGAGAACTGCTTTCCTAGTACTAAAATTTTCTTTCTAACATAAAGAGATCAGTGTGTAGAGGGATCCAGAGAAATGGCAATCATCTGAAACACTGACCTACACCCCTGGCAGAACTCTGATTTAAATCATACCTGACAATATTTTCTCTAGAATATCATGGCCTCTGATAGCCACAAGATGGTATGCAAAGTTCTACGTAGCTAGCAGTGGTAGAACACCTGTTGTTTCACTAAATGCTAAACGAGCATTACTGATGTATAGGGCACTTGTCCCTCTTATAGAACTACATGTATACATATGTACAGCTAACATGATATTTCCTTCCTCATCAATTCCTAATGTGGTCTGTGTGAGTGTGATCCTATAAGCATGTAGATATTAGGAAAAAAATGTTTGTTGTGTGGTATACATTTAGTCAGAGGCTACTCCAAGAGTTTTGAAGTGGGAATGTGGGAAGTCCATTCCAGAAAGGGCTAGCCTAGAGCACTGTAGAAGTCTAATCCCTCGTAGTGAGTGTAGTCTCCTGTCACTGTAAGTAGTTGTGTCAGTAAAGGATTCTACCCTGTTTTCCGAAAAAGAAATTCTTAATTATTAGTATAATATAAATGGAACAATGCAACAAATACTAAGGCTTCATATACCTCCAAGTTCACTACTTCATGCTTCATATATGGAGAATAAAATTTTTGGCTTGAGGGGAAGAGAAAAATATATATTCTGGCAGATACTTCAACAAATTGTAACTGTGTAAGTTCAATTCTTGGTACAAGGATTCCTGTTTTTCTATAATACTCAGGCCTTAGAACACTGCAGTGATATTTAATCTGAGAAATGGGAGATACTTGAGAGATTGAATTCATTGAGTTTATTCAGAGAACATTTTCTATACAGGATTTAAATCTATATATTTTTTCTTTATACAGTTTTTCTCACTGCTTATGTGTTACAAAGGTTCATGATGAGTAATATAAATATATATTATTTTTCCAATGAATATCAGTTCTTTAGATATTGTATCTAGATTTTCCAGAATGTCTTGCTCATTCTGAATAACAACATCCATAAACTCATTGATCTCATCATAAAAATATCTGGCTTAAGATTTTATTCTATCTTTGTGTTAAAAAAAAGAAAGAAAAAAGAAAAACAGCTTAATGAAAGGAGTTATAATAAAATATATGGATTATTCCACCATTGACAAATGATAGAAATTATTATGTGAGATTATGTCATTAAATATCCTACTGCTAAATGCACAGAATCATTTTAGTTATGTCATATCATCAGATAAATACTAGGTCTAATAAAATCACATTTATCAAAATCACAAGTTCAAATGCAAGAAATGCTCTCCATATTTTAGAGGTGTACATAAATTTTATCAAATGAAGTCATCATCTTTGCAGAAAAGGAGTAAAGAAACAGTAATTAAAAGGGAGAGAGGGGCCAAAGAAGGTTGCAAATATTGGTTAAACATAACTGAAGAAATTCTCATTCAGATGGATAACTGTAACCCTCAGAAAAGGCTTGAGTAGTTCAAGCACCAGTTAACATATAAGGGATATAGAAGTCTTAAAATGAATTGAGGTGTAAAGGAGGGATTTCAGATAAAAGTAGATCTACATTGTTTTTATCTGTGAAGTATGTCATACAGAATGAGAGTGAACTACTGTCAGAAACAAGTCATAACGAACATTCTTTAACCTAAATATATTCCTAGAATTTATCCTGAGCATAAGGATTTTATAAGAACTATAAGTTTCAGTGTTACTTAATCACTCCCTGAAGATGTTTGATACCTAATAAATATGTCAAGAGGCATTTTTAATTTCCTGGCACTTTGCTAGCCTTCTAGTCTAGCAATAACAATAAACCAATAAAATTAGACATTGAGAAGAAAATCTGAAGTGCCAACTGTGTTAGAAAAGGTGGCTATATTCTTGCCATTTTGTGTAACAAATCTAAATAAAAGAACAAAGAGGGTAAGCTATTAAATAAAGTTTTACATTACAGTTTCTAAAGATATATTACATTAAAATTAACTGAGAGGACTATTGTTATTTAAAATAACAGCTGATTATTAAAAATATATATTTATTGAAGGTTTCATGACTACATATTTAATATCTAACATTTCGAATAATGCAATTTTTTTAGCTTTCCTGTTATTACATACACACAAACACGCGCACACGGACACAAGCTGAAGAATAAAAACAAAAGTGTGATTGCACTAAGTCTCTGGAACCTAGACTGTCAATCCAATTGCCAGAAAACAAGTCAATTTTATAAAATAATGATGTTACCGATAACAAAAACAGTGAGAATCACAAAAATGTTAATAATAAAGATGATGGCAATTAGTATATGTCAAATAAGAAATGATTCTGATATTATGATTTTAAAAATCAGTTTGCAAAGGAGAAATCAGAGTGACTGCTCCTGGTTTAAGGAAGAAATTTCAGCCTTAGATTCCTACACATAGAAGGCAGACTTTACGCAGACCCCATGGCAAACACTCAAATCTTCTATATAGTTGTAAAAGTCTGTTACAAAATTGTCTATTCCTAATACATTGGATACGATTCAGCAGCCAATCAGCATCAATTGCAGATTCTTGTAGGATTTACTGGACCCTAAGCTTTCAAAGTATTATTCCAGTCAGGCCCACTATCTCCTGTGGTGTAGGTAACCACTGTGTACGGCCCAAGGAAGCAGCAAGCCAATTAATGTTGAAGATCATGGGTGGCATGAAAGTGTCTGGAAATCGTTCCTAGCTTGCGGCCTTCAATCATGACTTTCCCAGGGTTCAGCTGATCCTCAGAGACATGTGAAACCAAGCTGCTAACTTTTCAGAGTGAG
>JAUBOD010000982.1:977200-988640 GCA_032353885.1 Nothura maculosa | reverse complement strand
CTTCAATCATGACTTTCCCAGGGTTCAGCTGATCCTCAGAGACATGTGAAACCAAGCTGCTAACTTTTCAGAGTGAGGCTCAGACAATTGGATGGGCAGGAGCTGGAGAAAGCAAGAAAATAGAGTGTTGGAATACAGAAGACAACGGATGGCCTTGCCACTTTGCACTTTTACATTTTAGACCTTACAAATCAGTATCTGTGTGCTAAGAGAAAGTAGAGGTTAAATCTTGAACACAAGGGCTCCTTTATCGCAACTTAAAAATTTTAACACCATTATAATGTAATTTCTCATCACTAACATATACCAACATAATAACATATTCATAATGAAATGCTTAGGGAAATACTTTTTGAATCGCTCATTTTACAACTCAAATTTAATAAAAAATGGAAATATTTTCTAAATGGTCTATGCGTATATACATGCGCACATATGCGAGGAGGCAGTCATTCTACACTTACAAATATCTGAGAATAGACACATGGCAATGTAAAAAAAATGAAGGGAGGGAAATAAAAGTTACAGACAGATCTTAGCCATCAATAAGTCATCAGTCAAACAGCCAGTATTTCTGTTTTAACTTTTGTTTACCTTTCCTCCAATCCTATGTTTGATTGTACCTACTGCTCTCATATGCCATGGTAAAGTTGAAATTCCAGTCATGACAACTTCAAAACTCCTATCAGTTTCAGTAGAGCCAGATTCAGTCTTGATTCTGTAATGTCGGGTCGCATCTTCTCCCCGTAAAAAAAAAATTATGGATGAATTCCTCACATACTTTTGTGCTGAATATAACCAAAAGCCTATTAAAGTAAAAGAGATTAGAGTTGCTGGCCTGAATGCATTCAGATCAACCCAAATACTGTACATCATCTAGAATATTTTGATTCTGTAAAGAATCAACATATAGATATCATTGTTGCACCACCAATTTTTATTTGAAACATCTCAAATGTATCATTGTTTTGTCTAAAAATGAAATATTTTACACAAGGTTGAGTAGAAACAGTATCTGTATAGCCTGTCCTCCATTCTCAGTATTTTCTATAAAACAAATGGGGTGACCAATATCAACAGGCAACGTTTTAAAACGTGTATCTTTCCAAGTCAGAATGTTTTCTGCCACCCTTGGGAACACTATTTGTGTCTAGCAAGAACCTTTCAGTCTGACAGCTCATGATTCTTAACAGGGAGGAGAACTAATGGATGTGAATGAACTTAAAAGCTAGGGAACTTATCAATCACAGAAAAGAAAACATATTTTAGGAAGCAAATAGAAGTACTTTTGCAAACAGAAAAAAGTCAATAGATTTTTTATTTTCAGACATTGATAACTACAATCAGTGTTTCTTTGTATTTTGATCTTGTAGTACTATTGTCAGCATTGATTATTACATAAAATTCTTTACACACTGCACAGTACTACAAATTCCCGATTTCGTTTTAACTATGATAAAATGGCTTTTTATTCAATAGGAGGTTGTTTCAATAATGACTGAACAAAGCTGAATGAAATCTTAGGATTTGAACCAGAGAATCCAATTATATTTAAACAGTTTTGCATAGCTAGTCTATCAGTGTTCAGTTAGGTATAGGTTCATGACTATTTGAAGGCTTACATGTTTTACATCACAAGAAATTTGATACAGCATCGCTTTGCTTAAGCAATGATTCAGCAGTTCTTTTTGTGGGCTTTGTGTGAGGTGAAAAGGGAAGTCTCACATCTACTGCACTGAAGAGATATTTATTTACCTTTCTAGGTGGCATCTGATCTCACTCAGGTATCATACATATTAAAAGAGATTAGTTATGAGAATTTGGAGAATGGATTCGATTTTCTTTATATCCTTGATAATGCTAAATATGTGGAAAATTTTCTGAAACTAAGAACTGACAAAACATCTAATGATTTAAAAACAAAAATCCTTTCAAATCAGAAAAAAGGCAAGATACAATAAATGTCAACCTTTTGAAGTTACAAGGAGCTTAATTTTGAAATAAAATTAATTTCAAACCATAAAATCTGTCATTTTCAACAGAAATGTAAAAGTAAAGCATTCCAATGATTTTTACTGCTTATTTCCCTAATGCTCTGAATTGACAGAAATTGTGAAAAATGGCTTTAGCAAGTCAGGACTGTCATTGAAAAAATATATGATGAAAAATATCTCAGACTTCCTAATATGCAATGATTTATTATCCCTACATGCTAAAAAAATCAGCTAGTGAGATTCTTTATCTACTTTTGTAAGCCACGATTCTCAGTTACAGAAAGTACTCTTCAGACTCTTCTGAGGGAAAATTACTGCTTTCAGTTTTGTAATTTCTTCTTGTTTTAAAGTCAAGTTAACACTGGAAAATTCAGTTCAAGTATTTTAATTTAAGCTGTCGAAATCATATATGTGCAAATTAATTAGTTGAAAACTGTTTGCCAGTTTATTACTTTTATCAGTACATACTATGTTTACAGAACTCAAATATACAAAGCTCAGTTTATCTGAGCTAAAGAAATGGTGACTTTATTCTTATATTATTCTTCATTCTTTATATTGATCTTTATTCTTTTGTTATGCTTTTTTTTTTTGGAAAACAATTATGTCTTTATTTACTTCAATTCCTCTTCTGTACTTTACAGATTATACTCTCTTTTCCTAGCTGCAGTGAATTTTACAAAGCATAGTCCTATCTAGCTATTTTTTGCCTGTGGCTCTCAGAGCTCAGAAAACACTCTTAAATGAAACATTTACTACCAACTTATGCAGTTTCATCTTATTAACTTATATGCTTTCTTCTCCTATGTACATGATCTTCTTAGTACCATCAGCATTGTAGATACAACACTGGGTCTCTAAACATGCTCTTTAATTATGACAAACAGCCAACTTTGAGAAAAGACTTTCCAATTAATATTCAAGTAAATTCAGAGAGCACAGCTGAGTATGTTTAGTTGGTTATTGAAGACAACTTATTTTTTCATGACTAAAAAGAGAAAAATCTTGCATGCTCCAGCTGAAAGTGATCAGTCGCTGACACTATGCCAGACAAGTATCAATGACTAGAAGAGTCACTGGGGTTATAATAAAACCATTTCCTACAACTGTAAAAAAGACAATGAATTTGTGTATAACTTATACAAAGTTGGTCTGAATAGGGTAGGGCTTTTCTTGTGATCGTGCTGTAAACTTCTGTTTTTTCTTAAAATCTTCCTGGGGGATGAGGAAGGAGAGGGCGAGAGATCTAGATTGGCCCCAAATTCACAGTACAACTGTAATGACCTTACTCTTGAATGATTTATCTCAAGTTTACTACATCCAACTGCTTTTCCCATCAGTAGTTCTCTAGTTCTGAATTCTGTAACTTAAAATCCTAAATATGTACAGAGTAAAAAGAAACATCCTACATGTAATCACTCTACTCTGATGATCTCTTTTTTCCCCTTCGGGGTGATCTGAAGTGTTACTATTCTCCTCTAAAAGCTAATGCAAGACAAATGCTGTGTGGCAAGTGAACAACTAGAGGCAACAACATAAAAAGACAAAAACAAACTGAGAAAAATCTGAGTAAATTTATCTCTCTAAGGATAGATGAACAGTGTAAAATTAATTCTGCTCTCCTAGTGGTTATGTTACCTGATAGATTAGCTCTATTGTATTCTTCCCACATTAAACCTCCCCAACCCTAAATTTATGCTCTTCTCACCAAATTTCAAAACGGACATTTTTTTCTATTGCCTCAAAATACCACTAGATGTGATTTTTTTTTTTTTTTTAAATCAGACTCCCATAGGCTAGATTCAGTTTGTTTCATTGCTTTTGAATGAGTTCTTTAGCACAACAATAGTCTCACTGAGATTTTTTAGGCTTCCTGCTGGGGAGAAAAGATGGGAAGAGAGAGAGATACATAGACACAGTCTGTGTAAATAAGAACAGTCCCGACATTTCCAAGGTATAATAGCGACCAGAAATCGCTGAGCACATTGTGTTATCTGGAAGGGTTAGAATGTCAATTTTCTTATCAAATAAGCTGGATTTCATGGCAAAAGTCTTACTCTTCCTGTTACCTAAGGACTACTGGTCAGTAAGTGATAACCAGACCTCTCCAGAAGTCACACCTGGCAAACGTTACTGTCAGGATTTTCAATGTACCCTCACGCTTATTACTGACCCTTACTGTTGAATTCATTAATCTAAATGTGTCTGAGAAGCAGCACTGCAAACATTACAAGCTGAGAATCAGATTAAGGAAAATATTAATCACTTTCACTTATTTGTGAAATTGAATTGAAGTATATGGTAATTAATGGCCAGTAAGACAGCACTAGATTAACTCTTGCTTTTAGGCCTGGCTCTTATAATCTTTTTTGTTATTAATTGAACTTTGCAAGCTTTAAAAGTTTCCCAAAACTCTGTATTTATAAGACTTAGAGAATTAGGAGTTTGTGGATGTTTTTCTCCCTTTAATTTTAAAGCCATGTTTATCCATCTGCTGTGCTTAAACAAATATAAAAGCAAAAAGTATATATTCAGAACCATGCAATATGTTGGATGAATGAACCAGTTCTCAACTGCAGCTCAGAGAAACTAGGAGGCCAACAAGAAGTTTTTGTATTGTATGTTTTCAAATTATCTCTCTTCCTTTAATATTTCTCATTCTTTTTCTCCTATTTTTTTCAAATGTACTAGACTTTTAACCTGTAGAGTTTTTTTTTCTCTTCTTCCAAGAAAAAGATAGCATTGTGTAAAGTGTTTTAAATTTGAGTGGGACTGGGATTTTCAGTGTTGAAGAGATTTTAAAATAAAATAAATGAAATATTATTAAGATTACAAATTTAAGTTTTACAATCTTAAAAGAATTTCTCTCATTTAAACAATAGCAACAACAAATCTATAAATAGTAAATTTGTCACATCATTTCATATTAAAAATGCACTATGCATTTGTTTTAACACCAAGATATAATAGATATGTATTTTAAAAGATAACATTTTTCTCCTCTTTGATCTGTTCTGTAGGTCATTTTTCCAATGATCCTATTTGAGTTATATTCGAAACTAGGAAATGAAATTCTATGCCCTGAGGTATTTGCAAATAGTATTTTTCTCTCTTATTCAGCAGTAACTTAAAACTCAGCAAGCAAAATTATCCAAGAAAAAGTTAAAATGTTCTATATTTGTAGAAAATGCTTTTGTTGTAATTTATAGTTATTTTTGGTTGTAGTTCATAGAAATATCTTCTTTTTTTTTCCTCATAATTCTTCTTTGTACCAACTGTTGTAGGACAGTAATATATTTCAATCCTAGGATATGGCATTCCTTATAAACAGATTTTTAAGAAGCATTCTATACCCAGAAAGCATTAACGTGTCTTATCACTATGTGAGTATCCAGAGTATCCACAGTAGAGATTTAATTCAGCTGTTCACAGATAGGTCAAAGGCATCTGGAAATGCAATGTATAATATAATTTAGGAGTTGGGAAGCAGAAAATGTTTGCTGAATTGAGATAAAGCAGGAAACCTCTTTTCCCCTTTCACCTTTTTTTTTAACTGAACACAAGGAAATTAAATACAAAACATGTATATACATTAATTTAAAACTGAGTTATCTAATATACAATACCAAGGTTCTACTGATGGCAAGTAGCCCAAACACACACACATTTTGAGTTTTGATTAACATATGTACAAATAATTCATATTTTGTGATGCTAAAGTAACATAAAATACCCATTTCCTGTTTGCTTGTTTGTTTGATTGATTTTTTTTGTTTGTTAATCTGTTTATTTTGCTTCCATCTTGTACCATGCTGTACCATGCTGTGAGGACAGTTGCATAGCAGCAATCTTTCTATGTTTTATCCATTAAAAAAAAAAAAGGGAATAAAAAAAGCTATTAACAAACAGGCTTATTCTTTCTTATACATGGAGAATCTCTATTTGCATGGAATTAAAGCCATCAATCAAGAAATACTGAATCTGATGTATATTTTGGAAACTATGGCAAATGCAAATTTAAATCATATTTAGTGCTTCATCAACTACTGAGCTTGGTATTTTTATTGCTCTCTTTTCAGTGATGGAGTGGGGAACAAAGAGGAAAGGGAAATTCTATTAATTTGTAGAAGCATTTGGCTCTTGTGATATCCATAATGAGGTGATGATATGAAGACTGGAAAAGAAGTACAAGGATATCTTGTACGTATATATATGAAATAAATATTCCAAACAATAAATACGTTTTGCTGTGGTTATGAAAAGATTACAATACATAGAAATCATTAGATTGCATATAAATACCATGTGCTAAGTTATAACACTAATAAAAGCATAAAATATTACAAAATGATTACTAAATTCTTGGCTATGTAATCATTATATAACTTATGGAAAAAAAGATAAGTGATGAAGTCAGCTTAATAGAAAAACCATGTGAAAGCAAAATTTTTCTTCATTTAGGGATATAGAATACCCCTGAAAATTTAAAGAAAGTACATTTCTGTTGGTTATAGAGATATTTACAGGACTACACATTTTATATCTTTCACTCTGTAGATTCTTGAGAGAAGACAATCACTCCCATGGCAGGACTCGTAATCCTTTCGGTCTCCCAGTGTTTTGCGCTCTTTGCGCTAAATCTTCACATTAAATAGCAAGTTTCCATCTCTCTTCAGGTGGTGCTGCCAGTCACTCTGCAGACTTGAAGGCTGCCACAGTGCTTTGGTAGCTGTTTCTTAATTCATATGCACTCCTCTCTTATCTATCACATGGAGACAATGTCTACAGAAAGAAGTAATGTGGACCATTAAGAGTGGATCTGTAGAGGAGAACAGTTGATGCCAAGGACCAGACAAGCACACCATATGCAATATGGAGTATTTTTACCCGGAATAGCTCACATCTGGTCCTCTGATCCAAGTGCCTGTTTGCAGCCAAAGGTTGCAGGACAAGCTCTGGAGCATGGATTCCACTATAATTTGATTTAGAAGGAATCTCATTTCAGCACCTTGATATCACTTCCATGGAAGTGGTAAGAAACAGAAGGATTACTTAGAAAATCAAATCTGGACACAAGATAAAATGTTGATGATACCTGAATATGCTAAGAAATTTAGATCTTCCATGTTTACATTGAAAATTGTTTCTTTTATTCTGAAGAATTGGCTTATATTATACATGAAAGTCCAACATATATAAACTTGAACTACATTGTTTATTGAGATTGATAAATGGCTTCCTATTAATGCAGTAATTCTACTGGAAAAAATTCTTCAGCAACCAATAATAGTGTTTTGTGTATACATTTGTTTTAACTTTGTCCAAAAAAAAATTACCGAGTAACAGAACATGTTCCATTATAGATCTAAGTGTCAAAGAATTTTTTTCTGCAGAACCAACTAATATTAATTATAATTCCAGAAAAAGTGCCTGATATTTCCTATTAAGTGCCTTGCTAGTCATTATTCAGTAACTACAAAATAAAATACTTCTAGCTATTACTCTGAAAGTATCTGTGTCTCAGTATTTCACTTGCAAAAGAAATTTATCAATTTATTCTTCTTGCCAGGAGGACTAATTAATATCACATCTTTAGAATTTCTCTGGATGAAACTGGCATCTGAGGACCTAGTATGGTATGAGTGTGCTTTAAAACAGGTTCATAAAAGAGATTAGTATCTCTTGTGTATGCACTGCATTTTGTTACATTTATTATACAAATTGAAATGAATAACAATAAGCAATTTAACATTCCATGAATATCTTTTAGTATTCTCCAACAGCAGCTAATATGCTAACCAAGTTTACTGAAAGGCATACAGATGTGGAAGGAGTCTATCTAGGGACTTTAATTATCACCTTGTCAAATTCAAATTATCATCTTGCAAGTTCATTTCCATAAAGTATCCCTTTTGCTGTTGGATGATTTAACATGTGTCTGCTTTTTCTTATCTTATTTGTATCTATCTGGAGACTCTAAACCTTTCAAAGTAGGCTAGCTCTTTGTCAGATCACGATGTTTACCATAACTGATTTTGTCAAATACATTTTTACAAACACTTAATTTCATCAAAGAGAGGTCTGTAAAATGTGGAAAGGAACTGGCATGCACCACCAATAAAGTTACATAAATCAGACTTAGACTTCAAGTATTTCTAAACAGGACCAGCTTAAGATCAAGAATCAAAGAGCCTTAGGAATGATTTACCTGACGAAGTTCTGGAGACATTTGTTCTTGGTTGGTAAATCATATCGAGTTTCAAGAAGCCTGGAGTAATTCCAGCTGCAAGAATTGAGTGGACTTGATTTTCTGTGCTATTTTGCATCATATAATAGGAGGGAAAATAATGTATAAATGCTAATAACAACATTAAAGGCAGTATTATTGCCTGTTTAAAAGCAAAGCAGCGGCCATGAAAATAAAGGAAGAGAGCACATAAATGTCTTGAAAACGGTTACATCCTGCACAACTTCAAGCTTAATACAAATTTTACAGTTGGTAAAAGATCAATTGTACGGGAAATGTAAGCAAGTGCAATGTCTTTGATTTGGTGGAAAAACAGAATGAATCAGTGCACCAATTTCCTACTAAATAATAAAAAAATCCCTCTATGCTAACATGAAAGACATTAGCCTGCATATGAAGTCTATTAAATTTGATAAAGCTTGAATAGTGCTTCAGAAACAGAAGTTATGTTACATAGGCACATCAGAGAAGTTAAGTTCGTCTCAGAGACCCTACATCTTCAAGAGCTCCAACCTTGAAATGTAATGGAGACAGAGGCAGAGTAGGTGCCTAGTGGGTACACTGAGTGGAAATATGAGGAAGGTGAAGACTGGAAGCTGATAACTTCTTATAGTAATAGGAAGGCTTCTATTCCTCCTGAAGGCTTTCACTGCCCTCACAACTCAGAAAGAGTTGGATGTGCATTCAAGTACAAAATATTTGGACACTTTTCTGAAGTGTCTGTATAGAAATGCATGCATCTTGTAAAAAAATGAGATATCTGAATGCAGCAATAGGGCTACAGACTTGTTGAGATCACAGAGGCATGATACAACAGCTTACGTAATTGGAACACTCTAGTATATGGATGCAAGCCCTTTATGAAGGTCATATCATGAAGGTGAGGAGAAAGATTCTTTGTTTATGTAAAAGAAGGAAGTTTACGTAAAGCTGCAAATATGGAATGGGTGACTTTTAGGAATGAGTGGCATTCTGATTGAGAGCTCATATGTAAGGATTAAGAGACCATCTAATAGGACTGATATTGCTGTAAATATTTGCTATAGACCACCTAATGAGGAAGAAGATCTAGATGAAACGTGGTTGATTCAGAAGAATCTTGATAGGCTGGAGAAAAAGACAGAGAGGAACCTCATGAATTCAGTAAATGTGTGTGTATCCTGGACCTGGAGAGGAATAACACCTTACACAAGAACAGGCTGGAGACTGACCTGCTGAAAAGCATCTCTGCAAAGAAAGATGTGCAAGTTCTGATGGGCAATAAGCTGACTGTGAGCCAGCAGTGTGACTTCATGGCCAAGAAAGCAAATGGTATTCTTGACTGCATCAGGAAGAGCTGCCAGTCATTTGAGGAAGGTGATCATTTCTCTCTACCCATTCTTGGTAAGACCACACCTGGAGTGCAGGGACCAGTGCCCAGCTCCTCGTGCTTCGCAAATACAGGATGGAAGAAACACATTTTCCCCAATGCAAATTTGACTTCTATTTGTAATTTACCTGTTTATTTATCATTGTTCCTTTGTCCTCTTGCTTGAAAAAGTGTTAAAAGCCCTCAATACTTTCAGCTGCATATACATAAACTATAAGAAAATCACCATTGATAGTTTACTTCTTGCACTGATTTCAGCAGATCAATAGTTGTGACCAAAGAGTAGATGAGGTAAATATATATATATATATAATATTTACCACTGATATTTATATTATAAGTATGCATGTGCATGTCTGAATATATATTAATACACACACACACACATAGATATATATTCATTATTCATTGGAAGTTAGCTTTCATTAGAAGTTAGTTAGCTGCCATATTCTCAAAAATGTTTTCTAATCATAATTAGTGAAGACTACACTGAGAAGTTTATAGTTTTCTAAAAGTATACTAGCTGCCTATCAAAGCCTTAGTAATAATGCTAAGAAAGTGCTACAGAACAAAATGCAACCTGAAATGAAATATGAAATGTGATTTGTGGTAATTGCATTTCAAACTCTTATGTCAATAGAACTGTAACTCAGAACGTAAGACAAAAACACAAGTGATTTAGAGTTAAATTCTATTTTAAACATTGTTGCATACACCAGTGAAAAGAATCAAGTTTCAAAGGTATAAAGCTCAATATGATGTGAAGTTATTTCCCTGAACTTCCCATCAAAGATGAACAGAACAGGGGGACATCTATTTTTAATTCTCTAATTCTCCTAATTTTAATACAGAAGCACTACATTCTCTTAAGAAATGAGAAACTTTTTTAAAATGGTAGCCTTCAGCAACAAAAATACATCCTTTTACAGGTTTCTGAAAAGCAACTCTAAGCACATATTTCATTAGATTCTGCTGAAAGCTTTTCCAATGGCACAAATATTTATTTCATATGAAATCTAATGTAAAATATTTTCATAAGTTAGCAGATAGAGTAACTCACATTTTAAACAGTAGCTAAATACAATTTTTTATCTTCAAATATATAATGCATTGGAAAATGACTGTGAGTCAATAATGTAATTCAGATTCTGTGATCATACAGCAATGATTATACGTAGTGAGATATGCAGCATTCTCTTCACATTGACACTTAAAGAAATTCCTAAGTAAAAATTATTTTGCAGCTTTGATCTTAATGGGAGCATCTATTTAAAATTATATCATTAATAAATAAAGGAAGAGAAGCAATTGAAATAACTTACAGTGATGTCACATGATTATTTTATGAAAGATCACGGAAAAAAAAAGTTTAAAAAATCCCAGAACCAGGTCCCAAAAAATGCATTCTAAAAAAAAAGTTTATCATCTTAGTAATTAACTTATCATTCAGGGAAAATAATCTTGTATTTGAGATATACTGACTTATAATCTTTCATTCTACTAAATTTCAAGTGAGGTCAGCATGGTAATGCCATAAATAAAAATTACTGTACGTAAAAACATATATATATATATAAACAACTATGTGTTTGACCTGATGGAGAGCAGCTCCACAGAGAGGAACCTGGGATTCTTGGTTGACAACAAATTGACCATGAGTCAACAATGTGCCCTTGTGGCCAAGAAGGCCGATGGGATTCTGGCCTGAGTCAGAAGGAGTATTGCCAGCAGATAAAGGGAGATGATCCTGCCCCTCTCCTCAATTCTGGTGAGACCACACTTGGAGTATTGGGAGCATTGCGTGCAGTTCTAGACTTCTCAGTATAAGAG
>JAUBOD010000982.1:933266-954749 GCA_032353885.1 Nothura maculosa | reverse complement strand
CTGACATTCCTCGCCAATTCTAATTCCACCTGGGCTTTGGCCTTCCTCATTTCGCATCTGCATTCTCTGGTAATGCGCCTATATTCTTCCCACATGGCCTGTCCCTTCTTCCATAAGCTGTACACTCTTTTTTTCTCATTTTTTTATGTTTCTTTTTACTGTGAAATATTAATGTTTTAGTCCAGGATTTTAAAGCATTGCTAAAATTTGATAGGAAATATATAATAGAAAAAGGAAGGAAAAGGTGTGCAACTAATTCAGGAAGAAAACTTTTAAGATACAATAAAAAATACATTATCTGGCATCAATGAATACTGATGGGATAAATAATGAGATTATAGTAATAATACAGAAAGTCTAACACTTTCACAAAAACACACAGTCCTCTTGAATTGTAATGATTAATATGAGAATATAGGCATCCTCACTATATGAGCAATTATCATGGGCAAAAATGATAAAGTTTCTTTGCGATTCTCTAGCAAACAGGAGCATAAAGCTTCCAGATAATAAGGAATTTTAACTACTCATTCCTAACAGATGTCTGAATACAGCAAATATAGATTATTGCTGTCCTAGCAAATTTTTGGACCTCCTTGGTGATAGTATGTTATGTTTCTAACTTTTTTATTCTTAATATAGAATACTGAAATCAATTATATAAGAAAAATCCCATCTACTTACGAATATGTGATTGAGAATACAAAATTGCATGAGAATGAACATAACTACCTATAATATAATCCCTTAGAAACTTAAAAAAAGTAATAATAATAATTACAATAATAATAATTGACTGAGAAGGTCCACAATCTCAGAAGTGAGAAAGAAACAGATGTTAAGAGATTTCAAAAATTCATTCATTTATTGTAAAGCAAAAATATTCTCTAAAAGAAATAAACTGCATTCACACTTCTCTTAAATAGTGAATTCTTCAGTGATCCTAAATACAACAAGGAAATATAATTCAAAAACAGGATCAAATTATTGAAGAGTCTAAAAGAGATGTCCAGATAAGTAGGAAAAAAACTTGAGAGCATGAAATAAAGTATAACTAACATATAAAAGGTAAGATATAGCTGTTTGTAAATATAATGCTATTAACTAGAAAGTGAAATGCTAATATATTATTTACAATAGGGAAATGATACAGAGGTATTTAATTTCTATTTCCCATCAATATTCATTAAAACAACTTAATATGTTGTAGAAGACTAATGCAATTTGTATCACTATGAGGTTATCACCTTAAAAGTTATGTCTAAGATGGTAAATATTCTTATATTTGGACAAGTATCTTCAGCTTGGTTCTTAGGCATTCTTAAAAAAAAAAAAAGAAAAGAAAGAAAGAAAGGCCAAAACAACTTTCTTTTGTTATACAGTTCATGAAAAATGATAAAGTTATCTTGGAAAATGAAAAGAATAACTACTATTTTCAAAATGAAAGACAAATAAATTTAGATTAGTAATCTTCAATATTCTAGCTAACCAATAATTCCACTTTTTGTAAACATCTAGAAAATATGCAGTATGACAAATGTTTGCAAAAGAATAAATCGTCATAAAACAGTTAAAATTCACTATATGTATGTATAAAGCATAATGTATAATATATATATCTACTGTAAGTATACATTACATTATATATAATCTGCATCTGCATAAGAAATATATACATCATGTCTTTTTTTATGTGCTTTTTATGTCCTTGATAGCATCTTGCATTGTATTTCTGAAGCAGCACTGAGAGAGAAAAGTGATACAATTTTACTGCAATTTCTTTGTGGTGGGTACAGTCCATCATTATCTTTAACTATTGTCTTGATACAGTTTCCTGACAAAAAGGAAGCATAAACAGAAGGAAAATGCTAACTTTTTTTTTTTTTTGATGTAATAGAAAGAAGAGCAACTGAGTGGGAACATTATGTTTTCTAACAAAGATCAGGGAAGGAGTATTAGAAAGTCTGATAGAAATGAAACAAATGACTAACACACTGAATGATGAGGGAATGATATTGTGAGAAGAATAACCAACACAAGAGTATCCCGTCCCTTCCCATTCACTCAAAATAAATAACAACTTTGCTGGAAGACTTTGTCTATTTACCAGGAGATCAAATTTTAAATAGATCAGAGAAGGATGAGGGTAAAGATCAGAGGCATAGAAAACATGATCCATCAGGAAGATTGAAAGAAATATCTGGTTTATATATGAAAAGGAAAGCTGGAGAAGGATATGAAACATTGTTTAGGTATGAAAACACTATTGTGAAGAGAAAGGAAATAATTATTTGTCTACTTTATACAGAATAGTACAAGAAGTAACTAATTTAAATTATTCCATTGGGAAATCATGTTTGATAGCTGAAAAACTTAACTATAGGGATAGTAAATTGCATGGAGTCTCCAAAACAATAGTCCTTAAGAAATGACTTAGAAAAAACTATCATCTTGAATGACACAGAGTGTTGAGCATAATCTAGGAAAGGAAATGGACTACATAATATATCAAGCCCTTCCAAGCCTATTTTCCTAAAAGACTTGCTGATCTCATTGTGGAGATTTCACTTATATTTATCATATGTACTGCTGTTCTGTTTCACGGATATTATAGCTAGTTTAATATATTGATCTGAAAGTGTAGTACATGTATGTTTTTTTTAAATGTGTGTATGTTAATATAGGAAATTTCTTCATGAACTGTTCATGACAGATTGTAATGTGTGTCTGTTTTGTCTCTAAAATCTCAAATGTTCGAGGCTTCTTAAAAAAATTATGTGTTTTATCTAATTATCTAATAAATTAATACAAGAGAATTCATTAAATTCAGAGCAATGAACAAGGAAAAGGTGTTGCAAGAACTTAATTAGCAAGATACAAAGATACCAATTAACACCTATAGCTCAAGAAGAGGAAAAACTTTTTTATGCAGCACACTAAAAAATACATTCACAGCTGGTAACACATATTTAAGTGGCATGGAGCTAAATTTGGTACAAGGGTTGATACTAAGTCAAAAAGACCTTACAAAGGAAAAATCAACTTCCTCTGGTAACAACTGAGATTCCATTTTACTGATATGAACAGCATCTATTTAGCTATTCAGATTAATGACAGAGTAATTATAGGAAAAATACTGTGCTTCAGAGATGGCTAAGAATGACATCTTTTTTTTTTCCCTACCAGATGCACGCTCTAGTGTGTGCCAATAATAATTTTAAATATACAGTTTGTAATTAACACCTCCGACAAGCTAGAAAATAATTATTTTCTTTTTAAGATAATAAATGGAATGGTAAGACTAATATCCTTCTTATATATAGATCTGTCCTATTCTGCTCTGTTTTGAATTGTGTTAGCAAGTGATGCAAATGTTACTGAATTTTAAGTTATATAGTCAATGATGTATTGTTATATAGGTTCAAAATGATCATCAGGAAGAATCATAACCAGGAAAAGAAATAGTGCTTCTTTTTTCACATGCTTATTTATTTTGTTGAGATGATTGTTCTCTCTAAAATGAATAAAGAGATTCAAGTCTCTCTGAAGTATGGTCTAAACTAAACCAAAACCACTTTGGAACAATTGAGAAGCTGCCTACAGAGATCCAGAATGAAATGTTATCTAAAAGATATGCCTGGAAAGATATTTACTTCCAGATATGAGGTGTCTGTTCAGGGAGAGATCAACATCTGTTCTGGAGTACATAGAAGGGTTTGCTTTTTACTTTCAGGCACAGCAGCATATGCACATTACACAACAATAAATAGCTCTTATACAGAAAAAGGATAGTGATCTCTATTCTCACTCTTAAAATGGAATTCAAAACCTAAAATCTGTTAGGGGTAAGAAAGAAGACACAAGAAAACAAGCTCTCCTAAAATAGTAACTATCTAAAAGCAGAGATCACATTCTGTTTCAATATGACTGTCTAATCATGACTGTCTAATCATACAAAGTTTAGGTACTAAAAAAGAACATTTACTTGTTCATTGGTGAAGTCACATAAAAATGCATTATTGTCTTTAGGATGCCAGAGAGTTTATTTTCAGGGCTATTTTACCTTGTGGCTAGTTTGGAATAGATACTTGGGCATGCTTTTGGTTTAAAAGCATCTTTCTCCCTGGTAGAAGAAAGTTCCAAGATGTCCAACCTTGCAGAGTCTGCAGATCCCTACTACCAACTTGTATGCCAGATCCTCAAATGATAAACACCCAAACATATGTAATTATATCTACAGTTAGAAAGTATCATGAAAATCTCATTGTCTGTAAAAAATTAGTGTGGATAAGCTGTTGCAGTTTGAAAGTGATGTTGGGGTGCGAGCAAGGAGACATCAAATACTGTGTTAGCTATACACCTGACTCTGGCAGTATCAGATTCATGAACAGTCTGTCAACCATAGGTCTGATCGCCTTTGTGGGAGCTAATTGATTTCCCAAATAGTATGATTTATTCAAATGCATCATTTACAAAGTAGCCTTCAGATATCAGTACAGGAAATTCGCTATTACAATGTGGGATTTTTAGCTAGCTCTAATGTAGAAATGTGCAATCATCTTTCATTCCAGAAGATAGGAAAGGGCTCTGAGTCTCAAGGAGTCTCCTTAGGCAGTGCTTGGACCTGAGGAGAGTAAAGAGATTCAACCCTTGAAAGCTGACCGAAAGATGACCGAAAAGGTTGACTGATCCAAAAGTTATAATGGAATCTTCTCTCTAATCCTTTCCTCTGTAAATCGCCTTTTATCCTTTTTCCTTACATTTAGGTGGAGCTTGAGTCACTATAGTCATACTTATTATTGTTATCAAATTCAAAGGTACAGTCTATCAAAAATTCAGAGCGTATGCTCAGTGAGGAGTGGTTGTACCTCGGAGGTGGGTAACTTTTGGGATGGTGATGTATTTTGGCATTAAAATGAGCTTACAATGAGCAAATTTCAAGCAAAGTTCATCCATAAGGAGTGATTTGCCACCTTTGCTGTTTCAGCACTTTACATCTCATCATATATCTCCTATTGGGCAGCTATTATGCGGTTTATCAGCTGCGTAGCACAGAGAGCACAACACAGTTTGGTCGTAGTGTCTTCACACTGCTCCACCCTCTGCTACACCTCTTTGCACCTGCAAAGGGGGCAGATGGTGCTGCCTAGGGAACCATAGAGGAGCAGAGATGATGCATAAAAGACCATCCCAAAAGAGGCCACTGTGTATCACCCCACCAAGCTTCTGTACTGTCATAACTTCTGTTAGGCCATAGTTTTTCTCTCAATTCCTCTTTTTCAAGCAATTCTTCCATATATGACCAGAACCGTAAAGAACTATGACAGAACAAGTCATAGTATTTCTCTCTTCATGCAGCACCAGTTGCACCTGCTATGAAATAGGCCCAAGCCCCTGATATTATTTCTGAATATGTAAGGAACATAATCTACCAGATCTTTGTAATTCCTTCTTTTCATATGTATTTCTCCTCATGAGCTCAGAAAATTGTTTCAACTACTAATATATCTTTTTACTTAATCAAGCCAAAACTATCTCATCAATCAAATGCCAGCATCAGATGCCCCTGTTCAGTCAGCTTAATCTCTTCATAAGTGTCCCTGTTGAATTATTTGAATTATTAATAGCAGATTAAGAGGGACGTTTGACCTGATGAACAATATTATGGCAATCTTAACTCACAAGAACTAAATCAGTATTCTCAAATAACATATAAGTTAATAGCTTTAAGCTGGAAGTGAAGGAAGAGTTCTTCTGAAGAGATCAATCTGTTGTTTAGAATTCTACTTAGGTATAAAAATTCAAAATTCACATCTGCTATTTCTCAGGACACTACTGTCTGTATCAGGCTTTGTAGTCTTGTTCTTGTCTGCATGCTCTGGGAATTTCCTTTTCCTGAAAAGTTTTATGTTTGTTATGTTTGTAATATTTTTATGGGTGCACAACATCAGCAATAGAGGGGGAGAAAATATGTTTTCCCTCATATAGCCAAGTAATTCAAGAGATAAACCGTTAAGCTTCAAATACTCAAATATGTTTACACAATATTGAATTGGTACAATATTGTACAGTGGTATTTTGATTAAGGATTTTTGGAGAAAATTATATGATAAATGAGTTAATTTTGACAATACAGAAATAAATCAGAATTTGTTTTTCTGTTTAAACTATGACTGTTTATTTGAATTATCCTGAAAATTGGTACATCGCAAAGAAGCAGCTAGGAAGGGAAGTCTTCATATGTATGTAACTTTGGAAACTACTAAGTAATTCAAACTGTTCTGGATAGTCAGCATATGCAAAGCTCACAGTGGGTACTCTTACAGCCTTAGGTCATGATAGAAATTTCCATCATTGACTTGATTTTTCAAAATCAACTAAGTTAATTGTGGTTCAGATGGTCTTCTGAAATTACAAAAGACAAGATGAATCTTTGTTGGGAAGGTAGTGATGTCAACTTTCCAGCTGAGGTAACAAATGACAGACCAACAATCAGCAAATATCTTTTAGAAATATATCTAATGAGCCAATCAAAACCTTCCCTTCACGCATGCATTTTAACAGCAATTACTTTCAAAGCCTGAGCAAATCCCAAGATATTTCAATAAAATGTCTGAAAAGGAGAAAGAATATAAATTCCTAGCTTGGCCTAAAGGCTATGAATATATCTCAAAGTCCCCAGGGTGAATAATAAATGCATATTTATTGTACTTAATTCTGTTTATAAGTAAGAAATTACATCTTTGAAAGACCTAAAGCAAATTCAGGTCATTTTCATCACCAGATTACTTTCCCCCCACTTTTTCCCCCCCTTTTTACTGCTTATTATAGGAAAATATCTCCCTTCTCACAATGTGCTCTTAGGCAGATTGTACCATTTGCAACTATCTTATTCCTCTGTTTCTTCTAGTATTTTCCAACAGATTTTATTTTTTTTTAATCTAATGTGGCTTCAAACTAATCTCATCACTCTTAGCTTTAGCAGCTACTGCATGTTCTTTTAAGCCACCTGAGAGAAGAAAAAATTCTATCTGCTGCAGAAATATTGACTCCTCTATCTGCAATGTAAGCAATTCACATTATGAGTATTGCATTTATGCCTACCCAGGGAGACAATTTTTGTTGCTTTTGCTTAAAGAATTATTTTAAGTTTTCTTTTCTCATTGGATCAAGGTACTCTGTGCACTAGCTAATAAAAGGAGATCAAGTTTCCTGTATGTGACTGATTTTTAATGACTTTTCTGACAGCCATGTTTAGTGATTCGTAAGTACTTACATAAATAATGTAACAAGCTTCTAAAAGCTTTATGCTCTGGGTATGAATTTTATCTTTTTCTGTGGACTAAAGAACTCTTCCATATGGTTCAGAAAGCATTCAGAGACATTAGTTCATCATAATAAAATCACCAAACCCTCGAGAGTTTTCACACAGTGTATTCCTTATATCCCTCTAATCACTGTATGTCATGTTAATTTCAACTAATATCAGATATAGAATGTTTCTAGATCACATTCATTTTTGAAGGCAGACAAAAATTTCAGTTCTACCTATCCCTTTTTAATTAATTCCACCATACAGTCATCACTTTAGTGATGACTTACAATTAAATTGATTCATTTTAATTTGAGTTATATCCAAAGTACAAACAATAATTTAAAAGAAAAACCACTACTGATAAATAACATTCTGTCATGGGAACTGAAAGTATTCAGCTCAAAATATATAAATACATACTCTGACTTGTTTCTTCAGATCGAAATTTCTAATGTTTTGTTTTATTTGTCATTATCAGAACAGGTTTTCTCTGAATAACTTTGTTCCTGCTTTTTCTTGAGTTTTCTTACTGGTCTAAGTTTTCCTTTCTATTTTTAGAATAAATCTATTTTCAATACTGAAACAACAAGCTTTACAATATACTGTTTGCTTATTCCTCACACATTGTATGAAGAATGGGCAAACAGAGAAAGTTTGTGTCCCCAAAGAATATTTCCACGGAATAAATTGGCAAACTTTTTATTTCACTAAGAGAAAGACATGGCAGACTTTAATAAAACATAAATTGCTTCAACTGCCCATGCCAAGCTCCTCAAGTAGTTGTCAAGGATTATTTCTTCTAGATATAGTTAGCTCAAAAAACAGGTAATAGTCTAGAAAATATTTTCTTTTGCAAAGACATGGCCTAGATTTGAGCACAGACCTAAGGCTCTGGAGATTCAAGGTCAAGTCTTAGCTTTAGACAAAACTGTAGGATTGGAATAATTTTTTATTGCAAAAGTATTGCCATACCTATAAGAAGGGATTTTTTTTTCATTTGTTAAACAATCCTACAGAATCGCTGATAATTATAGGATGATGAAACTATACTGGCCTACGCTAATTTAAATAATGCTGCAGTAAAAGATTTTTCAGTGGATTTTCAAAAAATACTTTCAGTAGCTTTGTTAAGAATAGACATCTGTAATATATATTTATTCATCCTCAAAAATATGTTCTCAAAACAGGGGTATTAGCACTATATTCAGGCCAGTATTAGCTACATGACACAGAGATGTTTACAAGAAAACAAAACAAAACAAAACAAAAGGAACAGTATTGTGTGTTTTTACTGTCTCTTGAAATATTCTGGATATTTCTCTACTCCTTCCATAATCAGTTGCATCTGTACAGCCAACAATAACTCCAGCATATTTGTACTCTCTGACCTTGAATTTTAGTGAACTCGAGCCACAGATCGCAAGCCTGCAAGGTGCTCATAACATATGGATCACAGTGATAGACCTTAAATAGTTTCAAGGAGAATTGCTGAGCAGATCATTAGGGACAGTTGTCTTCTGAATAACTTCAAGATCCTTCTGATATTCCCAGTCTTAGTGCATGAAGAGAAACAGAAACAGTTGGTTCAGATAAATCACACTTCCTCCCTATTGTATCCTCATTTTGGAATTGTAATACTCTGTGGATATCTATTAGGAAATAAACAAAGTAAAATATACTACAATAATGCTCAGCTTTATTCTCCTTGAAGTAATATGCTCCTAGAAGCAAAGACTTCTTTTCCTTGAACTATATAAGAAACATGTATACAAAATTACAGAAAATGTAAAGGACTACCAGCTCTAGGTTCTTTTGCAAGCCTTGGAAAATCTTGAAAATAATTGTCTGGGAACTTTGCAGAATATCTAGTCTTAAAAAACTCAATAGCTTGACTGATCTGATAATGACAGTTTTGTCTCTTTATTATATATCGTCACTGAAATGAAGCCAAAAACTGATACTTACTTAGCTGTTCAAAATAAATCACTGAAATTTTAGCCATAAATCTTTGACTGTTTATATATTTAACAATGCGATGGAAAATATAGCAACTGGGATCCATCAATACCTAAGTGGCTTTTGTAGACAGAGGGATAACATTTACTTTTCCCTCTTCTTAACTTTTTAAATGCTTCCTCACATATTCCAATAACTAAGAACTGTAAAATGACTTTCAACACACTGGATTGTATTATATAATATATAAAAGCACATAGGCGTCTAACTTCATGTAAAGCTTAGTTGGTCTCTGTTCTTGGAAGATTCAAGATGAATATAATTCTTACCAAATAAAAAAATAAGCATGTTAAAATCAAAAATGAAACAAGGGAAAAAATGCAAATGTAAGTTCTATCTTATTTTTCTTCTATTGATTGGCATTTATTTTTATTGTTTAAATGGCTGAACTCTGTATGATCTTCACACAATCCCTTGTATAAATAATCTCTGTAGTTTTATATAATCAAGAAGAAGTTAGAAATACTTTTAAAATCTGCCAAATCCACACATACAATTTTCATTTTGGGATATTGGGATATTAGTCATATAATCTTTTCTTCTGTTCTTCTACAGCTAAGATATTTATCAATTTTTTGGAAGGAATTTTTGAGCTGCAAGACAAAAGGCAAAGTAATAAAATCAGAACATAAAAGAATCAAACCTAAGAAAATGAAGACCTATTGCATTGCATTACCTTGGTTTAATATTTCACTAAGGTCTCTTAATAATTCTGAATACTAGACAGGACAATTAATTTTACTATTTTGTGACTGAATAAGCTTCAACTACATGAAGATGGAAAAAAAAAAAAGAGTCTTCAGTATTGCTGCTGTTTTACTTCAGCTCTGCAGAGAGAAATATTTCCATAGTATTCCTACTCTTGCAGGATGTTTTCGAAACTGGTAAAATGGACTGACTGTGCCCAATCACTCATATCTTGCCACTGCTACTTCCTATATCAGTTTTCTTATTAGATTCAGCAAGGACAAATGCAAAGTCCTGCACTTGGAGAGGGAGAATTCCTTGCAGTAATACAACTAGATGGACAGGCTGAGGACTAGGTCTCTGGAAAAAGCTCTAGGAGTGTTTTTGGAGGGAGAGTTGGATAAAAATCAGTAGTGTGCTGCAGATTAAAAGTAATGATTATCCCCTTGTGTACTGCTCAATAGACCACAACTAGAGCACTTCTCCACCTATTTTTGTCCTTTTTCTTCCCAAACACAAGAAAGACATTGATATACTGCAGCAAGCTCACTAGAGGCCATGAAAATGTCAAAATGGCCAAAGTGCTTTGTCTGTGAAGAGAGGTTGGGGCAGAGATGGTTTCAGGAGCATTTCACAGAATTCTCTCAGGGTCAATGGCAAGGTCATCAAGACAGAACTAGGTTCTTCACAGAAGTTTGTAGTGGGAGAACAAGAGCCAAGATGACACATATATTCAACAAGATCTTTTCTTGTTCGAATTTAAAGAGAAATATTTTCTTAATGAAAAGTCAAGCAATGAAAAAAAGTTGCTAAGACTGCTTGGACAGACTCTGTCTTGCACATGTCTGTTCAAGGCTTGACTGGAAAAAAAAACAAAAAACTGAGCAACTTGATCTGATCTTAGAACTGCTTTGAGTAGGATGTTGGACTAGATATCTCCTCAGGTCTCTTCTAATCTATTTTCAGGCTGCTGCACCCAGGAATTAATTATTTCAAATGTGGGCCTAGATTTTGAGTAAATATATCAAATATATCAATCAACAAGAATATGGGACATAGCAGGTAGTTGAAGAAGAAAAAAGGGCCTCTAGGAATAGGAAATTGCATAAAGCAGACAAAAACAAGAGAAGCAGAAAAATATCTCCAAATGTGTTTATGAAAGGGGAAAAAAAAACAGAGTAGAAAAAAAATCCCTTAAAAATTCCTTGGTACCTTAAAGACAATATTACGAGAATGGCTATCAATCACAGTGAGAGCCACTCTAAAGCATTATTAACTCACAACAAGAAAAAAATATGTTTCTAGAGAAAATATTCTAGGACATATGGTCTTTGACTAATGTATGATCCCATTTTCAGTTGTTATAGTCCCTGATTTTTGGAGGAGGAGTGTTACGAAATATTTTCTTAAAAGTTGGTCTTAAGTCACTGCATAGGAAAGGCTAAGTTAGTTAAGATTTGTTGTTGTTGTTGTTAAAATATTTGTCAGAATTTGATAGATCTTGGCCAGGACAACCGTATTATAGGCTTAAAGAAGTAAGAGAAAAAATAATCATTACTGTTTGCATTCGTTAACTTTGCTTTGTGTGCATTATGGCAGTAAAAGAGTGTTAATCATTTAACATGTGTTTATCAAATAACTATTTTTAGACTTTTGTCTATCATCTTCTAAAATATATTGTTGGTTCTATTTTTTCCCTCCCCCAGACAATCAGTACTCTTCCTTCTTTCTTTATTAAAGAAGACCATAACTCCTGGATTACCATTGTCGACACAAAGTTTAAATGGAAACAAATGACACACAAACAAGACCAAATGGCACACATCAATATTTTTCTTATGGTGGACATTCCAACCAGTAACATGCACATCAGAAATCTGTTCAGGGATTAAAAGAAAAAGACAGTCACTAAATATTGTTTAAAATAAGTTTTTCTAGTCTTGATTGATTAAATCATCATCTCCCAGATTCAGTTACCCTGTTACTATGCTCTAGCAACATCGCTTGAGAGTCTAAAGACTTTGGAATAATTTGTTTTCTCTAAACCAATTTATATCTTGTCAAAGTGAGATTGCAGTTTTACAACCACCTGGGGAATAAGTGATCCCATCCATAAATAACAGTCATCTGCATAATATGTACTAAGATATCCCTGTAGACTTTAGAGATATTATATATGAATGGAAAAAAAAATAGAATCAAAAGAGTTATGTAAGAAACAGACTTGAGCTGTTATATCTAATATTTTAATACTTTTTTTTTAATGTACACCAATATGTAGGTGAATCTGTGTGAATGGCTTGATCTTGGAGTACTGAACATCTAAAGATAGAAATGTTAAAAAATAAGTATTAAAAAACAAAAATAATCTCTAACTGACTCTAAGAGTTTCCACCAGTTGAGCAGGTACAGGTTGACTATCAGGAAACTAATATTTTTAAATAGATAAGTAATGGAAAACTCTTCTTCTTGGAATTAAAACTTAAAAAGTAAGGATGAAAATACTTTGTGACTGAACATCAGAACTACAGGACTAAAGTAAATCTTTTAAGAGAACTCTCACTTGAGAATTGACATGCTAGTTATCTCATTCTGGCTGCCTATATGCAGAACAAGACAAGACGGTTGTATCTTCTAACATCCTCGTCAGCTGTGGGTAAATGTTTCCTTTTTTCAAATTCATAGGTTTCAAAGAAGAAGAAAATAAAAAGTTTTCTAGTTACTCAGAGCTGACATGCTGATGTTTCTCTGTTAAATCTGAGAGATAGGTTACTGGGAAGAAAGAATTAGGTTAAAATTAGCAATGCTAAATTCCTTCCATACGCAGAAGACAATAAAGTAATTTCCAAACACCAACAGACAGAGCAGCAGCAGTGTTAAGGGAATGAGTGCTACAAAAATGTTTAGCCTTTCATGCTGTTTTTTAGGAGCTCTCTCTGAACATGGAGAAAAGCTTCACTTGAAGCTGATACTTGCTGCTATAAGAACAAGATGATCTCTGTAAATATTTACCTTTTGATAGATTGATTGATTAATTTATGTTTTACATCTGATTATGACTGAAAATCATATGTAGAAAGAGAGAAACGTAAGTAGGAATATGTTTAAAAAACTCATTATGTAAAATTCTGGAGGAAAATGACCTCAGATTTCAAAACTTAGTGAGTTTTAGATCAGGTGCAAAATCAAAATAACAACATTCTTCTAGAAATAATCCCATTACTTAAAAAATAACTGAATGTAAGTTCATACAACTCTAATTAAAAGCTCAGATATCTAGTAAACTAGCAATCATTATAATTTTCATTATAATTTTCATTGTAAGTTTATGAATGCACTTTTAACTGTTAAACTGTTCTTCTAGGACTCTGAATTGCGACTGAGAGAAGCAAAAAGAGAAGAATCCAGTTTCAAATTTGCCTTTTTAATTCACTAGCATGCTGAGAACAGAAGTTACCCTAACTTTTTATTACTTTTTTTTTTTTGGTACTGTGAGTCCCACCACTCCCTCCCTTCTCCATCCTCATCTCCCCATTTCTTGTTCCACCTCATCCCCCCCCAAAAAACACACACACACAAAATAAAACAAAACAACAACAACAAAAAAAAAGACAAAAAGGAATAGATAAAAATTAATCCTAACAGGATTTTTTTCTTTATTTTTCATTTCAGTACTAACTAAAGCCAGTATACATCTGGATTTCCTCAGACATGTCCTCCCTTCTCTGCCCAGAATTTTTTTTCTGTCTGGGAACTGAGAAGTTTGTGCCCCCCTGTGGAATGACCACAATTTCCAGACATGTTCACTGTGCACATACAGATTAACTTCACAGCATACTCTTGGTGAGTCTGCTCTTTCTGGGAAATGTCAATACACTGTGAATATGTGACACAGTTGGTCTGCACATACACATAAGCCTAACAGGCTCCAAACATGCTGGATTTACTAGAAATTCTGTGACAAGCTTGTATACAGGATTTCCAAGACAGAAATAGTTTTAAATCACTTGAGATTTGTTTCTTTCCTTCTTTCTGAAAAAGCCAGTCTTACAATAAGTATGAGTGGCTCTGAACTAATGTGAAGGAAGAAACCACAGTCTAAGAAATGAGAGCACAATAACTATAATGAATGAACACCATAGAAGACAAGCATCAGAAACATATTCACTGTGATTTATGGAACTAACTTTTTTGGAAATCTGAGTTTATAATGAAATCTCTTTGGGATCCACAATATTACTAAGAGACAATCAAGTCTAAATGGATGATCTAGACTTAGTTTGGTTAAGATTTCTGACCACAAAAGCAATATATGTATATGGAAAGAAGTTATTGCACCTGTCTAAAGGGAATGAATATATTCTCCTTTCAGAGAATGGGTTGCATCTAATAGTAGGCAACTATGCTGGAGAGCTGTGAAAAGACTATGTTACTTTCATTCAGCTGACCAAGAGACTTCTATTTTCAAAATGCACTTCAAATTCTTTTACTATTTTTATTGACACTGTATATGAAATACCAAAACAATAAAAAACAAAAGAACATACAAACAGAGTCACCTTATGCTTGTAAGTAAGAGTGCTCAAACTGATCTAGGTGCAGTTGCACAAATAGAATAAGGCACAGATTTCACCAACAGGCTTACATGAAAAAGGCCCTAGTCTGCTGTTACACATATTTTGAAGGAATTCAAAAGTAAAATTAGTTGACATACAATTAAAAATAGCAATTCTTCAGAGACAAATCTTCATCCTAGATTGCATAAATTTGAATTGGGAGGATGCAAATTCCCACTGCTCTATATCCGAGGCTTTGTTTAAAGTGATAAAGTGGACAAGTCATATTTCTTTGATAATATTGTGCCTGCAGGATGCTAGTGATAAGTGGCAGAAGCATCATTAACATAACATGACAATGCCAAATTAATTCTAATTATCCTGATCATTGAGCATTTAAATGAAAATGAAGACATTAAAGGTAACTAATTACTGAAAAGTCTATTTCTGAGAATTAATTAATTATGAAAAGGTTTAAACAAAGATAATGTAAAACAATGAGACTCAACTGTGTAACATTAGTTTTTTTATGATGAATCCACTTGAAAAAGTGATTGATTTTGTTTTGCAAAAAAATGAAAACTTTAAAGTATTTCTCTGTTAATTACATATTTTATTTTGTTTCCTCAAATGTATAGGATTTAAATTAATAACTACTTCATTATCTCTCTATTCCCAAGTTTAAATAAAGGTTACAGTTCATAATGCAGTTGATTGATCCTAATGAGTTTATAAGCAAAAGATGAAAGTAATACATATTAAAAACTCACTAATAACAGATTATGAAAACTACTTCTCATGTAAAGTATTAAGCCCTCACTACCTCCTAAGAACTCACACACACCACAAAAAAAAAACCTATTATCATATACAATGATTTTTTTAAAACAGCTTATTTTGTAGTTACCTGAAGAAAGGTAATTCTGGCAAGGTCAAAATTACAGGTACAGGGATGCTTACTCAGGTGAGATTGTCAGTAGCAGAAGGATTCAAGAGGTTTTCACACCAACATGAAAAGGCTCTCAAACAGTGCCACTAAAAGAGTAAGATGAGATTTGAGACACATTTTTATCCTCATATTATCAGCATGTTTTATTTCTTATTCCACTGACTCTCGCACTAGGTTGTCTCGGTTTAGGTGTCTTTATTGCAGCTCTAGACCATATCATGAAGCACCTGTAGAGTTCTCTTTCAGAATTCATTGGAATTAAGTGGTGTTCCAATGATGGCCTAACATGGTATTCAAGGTCTTATTCTAGCCTATCATCTTAAAACAATACACATGTATAAGCATATTTTTCCCTTTTGCTCTTTCTTTATCTAAAGTGTTATTAGATTAGAATATGAGATGTTATTAAATGAGATTCTGCCATACAGCTACCCCCATAGTTGAGAATACCAGGCTCATAACAACATAAATGTATAGATATGTCTTTGCACAGTGTAGCAGTCCCTAAGTGGCTCCAGACAAGCAAATGTATGTCTTCACTCACATTTACCACAAAGGCGATGTTATTAACTGTCCAATTAACATATTTAATCTAGATCTTCAAAGTCTTACGCCTGTGAATCAGAGCCAGAAAGGTTGAGAAAAGAGTGAAAAACGTTTCTGTTCACTTAACAGTCTCTTCCTGAAATACCCTCCTGGGTCTGCTCACTACCACTCTTTTCCCAAAATGCTGACCAGAGCACATCATAGCTATTGGAGAAGAACCCAGGGAAGCTCGCATGTGGATCATATATTAGTATTCACTCAGGAACTGTGAAGTCTGCACTCATATGAAAGATTTTTAAATATATGTCTCTGCTTTCATCTTTCTCCTTTTTCTCCTGTAGATATGTAATTGAGAATGCAGATTTTAGGAGAAAAAAATAATTGAGCATCTTACTCCCATAAATCAGCGATAGAGGAAAGAATTGAAATGTGCATTTACCCCAATTCATCCTGTAATTATCATAATTTTGGAGTTAATTAAGTTTCAAAATCAGGACTTCCCTTCCTCTAGCTAACAGCTCTGAGATTAACTTTTTTTTAAGACTGTAGCATCTGAATATTAGTTCCGCCCAGGGTTAATTTTGTCATATATTTCACTAGTATTTAGTATAGTAGAAAAGGTAAAAATGAGTACCTCATGGAAAAATCAAATCTACCAAGGTTCATCTGAACTACATTTCATCATGACAGCTTTTTTAAAGGTTAATAGAGAAATCAGTAGTCAATTATGTGACTGAATTGCCTCAATATTGTTATAGAATCCATTGTTCTTCCTAGCTCAAAAAACATCATGAAAGAGAAAAATATTGAACATATGAAGAAAAGTAAATTCCCTGTGACACTTCTTTTGCACTTTCTTTCGACTATAGATTTGTTGCAAAACAATATCAAGTATGTACATGGTTCTCAGGGTCTTAATCCTATGACCTAATTGATATATCATTAATATAATATCACAAAAAAAATCATAATAACACTTAACACTTATAATCACACTGTGTGACAAGAATCACTAGAATGTAAATTAAATAAATACTTTTAAAAGGACAAAATTAGGATTTTTATTGTTTAGGAAGTTGAAAAAATAAAAAGGAAGTAATTCTATCAATAATGCTATAGAAACAGTTTGCCAAGTTATCTCAATAATTATCCCAGTTCCAACAGAAACCTATTTTTAATGTTCCATACTTCACTAGAATTCTTTTTCTGTTTATTTTATTTTGTTTTGTGAAGTGCTAATGATTCTTCTCAGATCACACTATGACTTGTGAATGAATCTGAGTCAATTTAATGTGTTAACATGGCAGCAGACAAGGAATTGTCTCTCTGATTAGAGTTCTAGCTTATCTATGATATCTATATACATATATCAGCAGGAAAGATAGTGGCATATCTAATTTAAAAGTTACCTGAGCATTTACTTTTTACAAGGCTCAATTTAACTACATGTACCTTTTCACAACATACTACCAGAGTGAAAATTCCCTAGATGTGTTCCATGACCAATGATAACCTTCTTTAGAAAATCTGAGCTACAGCAATTAGACAGCAACATTAATTGCAAAAGTGGCATATAGGCAGTGTTTGTAGAACCAGCTGATAATTTTGATTCTTGGGTGGTCTTTGTTGTATCTGCCTTTCTTCCTATGTTACATCCAGGTTTCTAGATTGAGGCTTTTACATCTCCAGTTTTGTTCCAGCATATTCAACGGAAAAAAAAACCAAAAAACTTTCCATCAAATATTTTCCTAAATTAATTGTGTGTGTCCAGATAGAATTAAATCAATAATCTCCCATGGGGAGCCAATTTGATAATCATAGAATCATAGAATGCTTAAGGTTGGAAGGAACCTTAGAGGTCATCTAGTCCAACCCCATGAGACAGACTCCAGGCATTCCCAGCAACGGCTTAGACAACCAAGCTGGTATTTATAATATATATCAATCTAATATATCAATCTATAATATATATCAATCTAAGTGTTAGATGTTAGCTCTAAGATAGTCATCTAGATTGTCTGTACCGAACATAATAACTAAGAGGTGTTTTCAGAAAGCAATTCACTGTGCATTTTCTTTTCTATTGGTTTAAATAGCATGTTATAACTAGTATTGTCAATCTGTCTTTTTCAGATCAAGGCTTACTCTCAGACACACACGAAGTCATTGCTGAATGACAGAAATATTTGTTTAATTTTGTATATTAAGTGTATTTTGAATTATTAAGGGAGTAATTTCTGCTTAGACCAATTACCCATATTCAGCAAAAGCTAACTAACAGTTGACTGGTTGAAAGTTGTATTTCTCGAAAAGTCAGTGATTTATTTGAGGAGAAAAAAAATCTTTCGTCTTGAGCTGCAGCAGTTATAGACAAGGATAGATAACTCTCCTTCCATTTACTGACAGACCTCCTCAATGGAAAGGAAAAATCTCTATTTCTCTGATATGAAAGAAGTTTCCATGTCTTGTGAAGATTAAGGGGTAAGTTTCAATGATACAGTAAGGTGAATGTAAGGTGAACATAAATTCTTCTCCTTTTCTTCTCCAATGAATGATCCAGCCTAAGAACATTATTTCTTTTTTCCATTAGATACAAATCAGATCACAAAGAAGCAAATAAAGAACAGATCCTAGATACAACTTCAGTATTTTTCTTTAATTTCCCTTAACTGAGACTTATTACAAGGATGCATATGCACTTGGTACCAGAAGAATGGTAACAAACAAAAATGCTATTTTAGTACGATTGACAAACAGGAGAGAAATAATCCAGTTTTGAATTTCTATAGCTCTCTATTTGCCAAACTGAACTATTAAGTGTTTCAAATTCTTCCTACTTGTACTTTAACACACATAAACACAAAATAAAAAAAGGCCCAAGTAGATGTTTTTTTCCAGGTCTCTTCTATCTCAGTAGGACTTATACACCTGGAGAGCTTTCTATATCTGCATCAGGTGGCAAATTTATCCATCTTAGCTGGGAGTGACACCTTTCCAAATGTTCCTTTAAGTCTGACCAAGCTGTTATACTGTTTCTGGAGCAGGTTGCATCTCATAGGCCCCATTTTCTGTTTAGATTGTCATCATCAGGTATGTAGCTATAGTTACAAAAATATTTGTCATATAAAGACCTTGCTCATGCACTATCTTGGAATAGTCTCTATCTTCCACATTCTTGGAAATGCCAAATCTAGAATATAGGAATGAGGAGAGTAAATGTGATTTGAGATCATCTACAGATCTAGACAACAGCTTCTTAATTATCCTATACATAGGTGTGACTTACTTTATTTAGAATTTTGTCACAAAGATCTTTCTGCTAAACACAGATTACGCAAATGATATTTCAGCATGGTTCACAAACCTTTCAACAAACCTAGACTGAGTTTTAAATGAGCCAGAGTAACAAAAGGTTTTGGACAGAAATTCTGTGGTTTCACAGAGGTTGGCCTGCAATCAGGCAAAACACAGCAATTTAGCTTATATTTTTTCTTGTTTATTTTATCTCAAATCCTGAAGTAAAACTAAGAGATGCCAGCATATGCAAAGTGAGACTTGAAATATGTATACAAAACTCAGTGTAACAAAACTGTTTGCTATGGGAAAAAGGGAGGGAAAAAGGAGGGAAAAAGGAAACAAATGAAAAAAAAGAAAAAAAAAATGTGTGGAATTTTAAACTCTACTGGTGGCTTCTCATTCATTTTTTATGCTTCCATCAAGAAAAGACTTCTAATTCAGCCTGTGTGACCTGCAATAAAGACAGTGCAGTTTCTGTTGCTGAAAGGTCACAGATATTTAAAACATGCTTTGGAATTTTTATAATAGCAAATCTAAGTACTTTGGGTCGTTTTGCTGGACTTACTGTAGTAATTATGAGAATTACATTTAAAAGTGAATTTAAAAAATCTAAGAACAATTGTAATTATTTTAACAGCAAATTATTCAAGATAGTTTAAATTGTGATGTAAATGACATCAAAAGAAAATACAGAATTAGCTATTACTTGCCTGAAAGATAACCACTCAGAGACTATTGGAGATGCAAAGGCTGTTTTTTTTTTTTAAAAAAAAAAGATATTACATTCACACTTTTGCTTTTAATGTCCCTTATACTTTCTCACTTAAGAAAAAAGTTACACCAAATATTTGAAAAGATACTTAGTCAAACTTGAAGAAAAAAATGACCCCTTTCTCAAACTATTAACATACAATACCAAAGAACTTATTCCTGGAATATTTACAATCTTTTTTCAGAGGAAGAATAAATAAAAAATATATAATATATACATTGTTAAGCTTATTTTAGAAATAGACTGGGCTGCCAGCTATGTTTCTTCCCAGCATTATCATTCTTTTCCTTCTGTTGATCTCCTTGCAGTGAAGCCAAAGGACCCCCAACTAACTGAAGTTCTTGGGGCTGGATGTCTCATTTTGACACTATCATCTCCAACTCAAATAATAAGGTAATTGCTGATTATCTTTGCAAGAACTAAGGAGAAGAAGGTGGAGTGATTGTAAAGAAACCTTCTTACCTTCCAGTAGTCCTTGAAAATTGACTATGGAAGGAAGAAATATTTTTCAGCCTTTTCTATTCTCCCACTTAGTTAGAGATGAACATTCTTGGAAATATCTGTATATCTTTCAGAAAAAAAAAAAAAAAAGCTACATATGAGGATTTAAAGTCAGATTAAGAGCAGATGTCTTCCTAACAGACTGCTCCTGTATCAGTGAAAATGTAATGTATATATATTATGAGTTAGGAATGAGAAATGAGCACACAACATGAAAAGAAGACATATAGTTATAAGAAAAAAAAAGAATAAAAAGAGGAGAAAACATGAACGTTTATACAGAAAATAAAAAAAGAAGATAATGTAGTGTTTTTTTCACTAAAAAAGTCCAAATTTCCTTTTTTTCCTCTTCATTTTCTTCTGACTTCTACCACCAAACTTTTCTGCAAAACTTCTCAGTTAAAACTTTTTTTTCTACCTATAAAAATTTCAAACCAATGTAATTTGCATTTTTTTTTTTTTGTATTCTACTAGGTAATTCTGAACTCTTTTGCACCCACAGAATGATACCTGTTAATATAAATTTCTGATCCTAACAAAGAGTGGGGCAGGTGATCAGAATTCAAACCCGAGACCAGATCCCAGCCACCAATAAAATATTTTGAGAAAGCAAATCATAGTTCCTTCTAACAGAGCTGGAGGGAGAATAGTAGAATATTAATCCTTCCTTGCTTCTCTACTAGGAGAGAAGATAATTGGTAATACTGTAAAAAAAAAAAAAAAGCAAATATATTTACAAAATGTACTTACTCCTATTATTTAAGTAACTTAGAATTATAAACTATGCTCTGTACATATATATATATATATATATATATATATATATATATATATATAAAGATTA
>JAUBOD010000982.1:916211-929990 GCA_032353885.1 Nothura maculosa | reverse complement strand
ACCCCTGTGGGACACCACTGGCCACAGGCCTCCAACTGGACTCAGCCCCATTTATGACCACCCTCTGAGCTCTGCCACCCAGCCAGTTCACAATCCATCGCACTGTGTACTCATCATTATGTCACTGTGTATCTTATACATTAAGATATACATTAAGATTTATGTATATTAAGATTAATCTTATACATTAAGATATATAAATACTTATATAAAATATATAGTTATAATATTTTTAATAATTATCTTAAAATATTTTTAAAAATATGATTCAGTTTTATTACTTTGCAGGTTTGTAATAGAGGTGACATGGTTTCCTAAATGATTATAATATGAGCAGACTTACAGCAAGATCTATAGCAAGAGATGTCAGAGCCAACAGGAAGGGCTTCTATAAATACATGAGCAGCAAGCGGAAGACTAGGGAAAATGTTAATCTGCTGCTGAATGGGGAAGGGGCCTTGGTGACAGAAGATGTAGATAAGGTAGAGTTATTAAATGCCTTTTTTGTCTCTGTCTTTACTGCTAAGGCTACTCCCCATGAACTGCAGAGCTCAGACAAGAGAGAGATAAATGAGCAAGAGGAAGACCTTCCACTGATTCAGAAGGAATGAGTTAGGGATCACTTAGGCAAATTGGACACCTATAATTCTACGACACTGGTTTTCTCCCACAGTGCTGAGGGAACTGGGCGGGCAGTATTGCTCAATTGCTCTCCATCATCTTTAAGAAGTTACTGAGAGTGGAGAAGTGCTGGATGACTGGAAGAAAGTCAATGTCACCATAGTCTTCAAAAAGGGCAAGAAGGAGGACCTGGGAAATTACAAGCCAGTCAGCCTCACCTCCATTCCTGGAAGGATGATAGAGCAGTTTGTTCTGGAGAGCATCTTTAGGTATGTCAGGGAGAATCAGGCGATTCGGAGCAGTCAGCATGGATTCACTAAGAAGAAGTCATGTTTGATGAACCTGATAGCCTTCTATGATGAGATGATTGGCCGGTTGGATGGATGATGGGAAAGCTGTGAATGTTGTCTATTTTGGCCTCAGCAAGGCATTTGACAACGTTTCCTGTAACAGGAAGGGGGGAAGCATCAAGGGGAAGCTCAAGAAGTGTGCTTTCAGTGGATTGGGAACCTGCTGGATGGAAAAGCTGAGAGGCCCATGATAAATGGGTGGAGTCTAGTTGGAGGCCTGTGGCCAGTGGATCCCCCAGAGATCAGTGCTGGGACTGGTACTGTTCAACTTATTCATCAATGTACATCAATGACTTGCATGAGAGGACAGAATGCTCTGTGAGGAAGTTTGTGGATGACACCAAACTGACTAGAGCAGCCAAGACTCCGGAGAGCCGTGCTACCATTCACAGGGGCCTAGACTTGTTGAAGCGTTGGGTAGAGAGGAACCTCATCAGGTTCAACAAGGACAAGTGCAGGGTCCTGCACCTGGGGAGGAATAATCCCAGGCATCAGTACAGATTAGGGGTTGACCTGCTGGAAAGCAGCTGTGCAGAGAGGGACCTGGGAGTCCTGGTTGACACCAAGTTAACCATGAGTCAGCAGTGTGCCCTCATGGCCAAGAAGGCCAATGAGATCGTGGCCTGCATCAGGAGGAGTGTTGCCAGCAGGTTGAAGGAGGTGATCCTGCCCATCTACTCAGCTCTGGTGAGGCTGCATCTGAAATATTGTGTGCAGTTCTGGGCTCCCCAGTATAAGATGGATGTGGAACTTCTAAAGAGGGTCCCGCAGAAAGTGACAAATTGATTAAAGGACTGGAGCATCTCTTGTACAAGACTAAGCAAGCTAGGCCTGATTAGCCAAGACAAGAGAAGACTGAGAGGAGGTCTGAAAATATTTATAACTACCTGGGGGGGAGAATGTAGGGACCAAACTCTTCTCAGTGATGGCCAGTGATAAGACAAGAGGCAATGGCAATAAATTGAAATAGAGGAAGTTTCATCTTCATGTGAGGAAGAATGTCTTTACTGTGAGGGTGACAGTGCCCTGGAACAAGCTGCCCAGAGAGATTGTGGTGTCTCCTCCTCTGGAGACCTTCAAAATCTGACTGGATGCCACCCTGTGCCACCCACCTGTGAGACTCTGTACTCTAGATAACCCTGCTTGGGCAGAGTGGGTTGTACTAAGTGATCTCTACAGGTCCTTTCCATCCTCAACTATTCTGTGATTCTATGACTTCCTGCTGAAGAACTGAATTTAGTATTGAAATGCCTATACCTAGAAAAAGATGCCATAAAATAGTGAAATAATATTAGTTAAATAAAGACCACAAGGAGATATCTATGTATGTCATACTGAACCTGGTTATTTCTTCATGGTAGATCACAGATCATTTGTTTAATTTAGAAACTATGACTGCAAGGTATAGTGGTTTGAATGAAAGTTACTTTGTAAGGAATTCAGTTTATTTACCTTCTATTACAAGGCTACTTCTGCTGTCAATTAACGTTCTATATAGTAATGAAAAGAATAGTTTCTCTACATTACAGTGCAAACCTTTTATATTGTGAATAACACACAGGTCATTTTTTTTTGTAAAGGAAGACAAAATATAATATATATGGTTATCCTTAAAATATGAATGCTACTGAGAAAATTCCATCAAATTACAGTTTTCTGCCCATAACAAGCATAGCAAAGGCAATGATTACTACTGCTTTGTCTAGTCTACCTTGTCAATGCCTAAAGTTGAGCCAGTGTAAGCTGTTGATTTTTGAGCTAATTTGGTATAAAACTTAGAGATCTATGAAAGATGCATAGCAATCTGATTCCAGTTAAATTACTTTACATCATATGTCTCTGAGAGGTACTGATAGCTGTATTATTAAATGAGACTTTAAGACATTTCATTACAAAGAACATACAGTTTCCATAGTATATATTACAATTCTCAGCAGAAAATCAGATCAAAGAGTCATATCATCGGAAAATGCTATATTTAATGGTTGTTTATAAGAAGCCTTTTAACTCTATCTCTACAACAAGAAATCATACAGAGTTGAATGGCTGCAGAGACGTACTGCAGACTAAGTGCAGACAATTTATTTGCTGCAATACTGCACTCCTGTAATGGTTCTCTGTGTGCCTTTTAGAGTAAAGTGGAAACACAAACAGGAAAGTGACTTGCTTCATGATAAATGAATGTGTCTGAAAACATGAGACAGTGAGAATAGCCAAAATAAGTGATTCAAGCCTGTTGAGAACATGAAAGAAAATAGGAATTTCTTTATAATGCCAACTTAATCAAAGCTTCATTCCCGACAGCTACAGAAGCCAATGGTCAAAAATGAAGTTATCATGCTGGTAGGCATGCCTGGAATTAGATAAGTTGTTTGTAAGAAGGAGAGATACTCCTATTGATAACATAGCGTTAGATTTACCAGACTTTAAATAAAAAATGTACTATCCATTATCGTGGATCTTCTCCACTAACACAGCTAAAATCTCTTCCCACTATATTGATGCTGATCTCAACTATTACAGAGGCCTTTGTGCTCCTTCATATTAGCTTTGTGAAAGAGTCAGATTTAATAAAATTGGGTTAGCAACAGCAGTCTTATTCTTTTTCTTTTTTATCTTTCTTTTTTTTTAAGGTCCCATGTTATATCACCTTTTCATCCCTTTTTCCCTCTACAGATGTTTTTGTATTTAAGGAACCGTTTGCTTTTGAGTACAGAAATCACACAATTTGCTAGACAATAAAAGTTAGATATAGACATCCAATTATGCTTAAAAGGATAACACTACTTAATATTTCTCTGCGTCAGATATATGTGGTCTTATCTACGTCTTTTGGAAAGAGAAGAACCATTGGTAAGATGGTAAACAAGTATAAAAAGTGGCTTACAGTTCATCGTGTTGCACTATGAGATCAAAGTGACACCAAAATCTGTAATAACAGGTAGCAATTCACACTGTAGAACACAACACAGACCATTGCTCACACTGACACACATTGCCTAGATATTTTATTGAAACATACTGAAATAAGCACACTGGTTTATGGCACTGGTATATGCTACATATGAATATGTATGTACATATATGTTCACATATATGTGCTAACATATATACTATAAAATAATTATACATATAATGCATATCGTACATATTATATATAAATAAAATAATCATATAGGTTAATATATAATATATGTTGTATGGTTCGGAAACCTTCTTGTAACTTAGTCAAGAACTTGTCTTTCTATAATGGCACAAGTCATTGTCATGATGTGTACTTAATTAACAGAACGATTCAATAATAACCCTGCTAGAAACAGTAAGGTACAATATGGCCTGGAACTGGAAGTTCCTTGCAAATATAATCTAAATAATGAAGCCTGAGGACAGAAATACAAAGAGCTATCATAGGGCTTTAGGTGATATTCCAAATTGTGATTCAATTGACAGTTCCATCCTGGCATGCCAAAGAATCAACAGACAAAACTCATTTCAAAATGCATGTAGATAGTGTAGACAGTTTTCTTCCAGCAAGGTGCCAAAGCCAATGTATTCTTCCATAAGTACCACTCCTCGAGGAGGAAAAATAACATACGCTACTGAAATATTTTTCTGCAAAGATGGACTAACCAACTGTGGCTCCCAAACTTTTACAAAAGCATGAGATCTTATCAGTCCAGTGGTAGGAGCCTCTCCAGTGGTAGGATGCTTAAGAAAAATGAGAGCATCTGTCATATTACAAAGTATATTTTTCTGGAGATTATAACGACCAGTCAACTGTTGGTCTGCTGGTGGTGAGAGTTTTAGACATTAAAAGTTCTGCACTTGAGTATTTTTTTTATTTTAGAGATACACTTAAATCAGAAGTGATTTTCAAATGGAGCTTTCAAGCTGTCCTGGAGCTGCGAATAACATTCTTTGCCTACATATTACTTTACAGAAGAAGTACACAATAAAATACCAACAAAAATTGCAAATGACCCTTTGTTGGTAGGGAAGATACAAGGAATTAAGCATATGGATCCCTAGCAAGGTGTAAAACATCCCTGCTCTGATGTTTGGCCTCATTCGCTTTTGATGTTGTAGCCAGGGCATCTTTTACTCCTCTGAGCACTGGTTTATGAAGCCAAATATACATAAGATGGGGACATATGGAATATACATTTCAGTATTAACATGGCGAGAATAGTAAAGATAGCAACTTATCCGAGTGGGTAGAAAAAGTTTATTTCAGGATTCTTGTGTGTGTGCGCGCCTGCATGAATGTATATAGGCAATGTTCCCAGGAATTCTAACATATTTGTCTATATACATACATTATTTGAATATATTATTTACGTTTGACTTATTTGCAGTTGATTGAATATATAAAGAAACTCATCCACCAAAGGAATATGGTTGAATGAGTAGGTAGAAAGACAGACAAAATTACAGATGCTCCATTTATAGTAAAAATGCTGTGCCTGACCAGCTATTGTTATGTAAAGTATCAGGACATAAATTTGATGTTGAAATCATTCCCTGAACTTCCTGCATTAAGAGTTCATAGGGAGCTTAACTTTCTGAAATTTATGGATTGGGTATATAAGAAAGTAAAACACCGATTCACCTGTCAAAATATGCATTGATTTAAATATGCCTTCCTGTACTAGCTGTTTGGGAATAACGTGGTCTTGGATTATTAGTTTACACAAACTGTTTCATCTGCTATTCAACTACAATGAAAACTTTCTGGAAAATGACAGAGCCATAGAATCCTTAAGGTTGGAAGGGACCTCTAGAGGTCATCTAGTCCAAACTCCTTGCATACGCAGGGTCACCTAGAGCGCGTGACATGGCACTGTGTCCAAACGGGTTTTGAAGATCCCCAAAGAAGGCTGCTTCTTCTATTGAAATTAGTCAGCTAGCAGTAACAGCTTCAATAGAGAATTTTATTAAACTAACAGATATAATAGACATAGTCAGAACAGCATATCATAGTCAAAGAGATTGATTAGCAGGGTTGGAAGTACATACATGGTTGAAAACCTGAATTCTCCCCCCCAAAAAAAAAAAATTCTAGGCAGTTGTTGTTGGGTTTGCTTTCTGCTTTTCTCCCTTTCTTTTATGTACTCTATCTGTATTTCATACCAAATAATAAAAGAATGATGCTACTCTATGGAGTAGCATAAAATTCCCTCAGACAACTATGAGGAACGGAGTGGTTGGGGGTTGTACATTAGATAGTGTATACTTGTACATGTGAACTGGCACTTAAAATAAGACTTGGTCACATCCAAAGACCTGAAGAATTAATTCTAAAGACATCTTCACCTCATAAGAATTGTTGCAAATAGGAACAACAGAAGTATACAAGATTCTCCTGCATGTCACTGTGTGTGCTCCTCCTTCTACCTTGCTTCCACCAATTACAGCAACCTTGAGCAGAATTTTGCTTTGCTTTGCTACAGCACTGCCTGCAGGTTGTCCCTTTGCCTCATTCGTTTACTCATACTAGGAGAAATGGGGTAGTAATATCATTTGGATTTGGCTTTAACAATCTTACTTCACTTTTGTTTGTAAAAAACATCCATGACCATCAAAAAAACAACTCTTTCCTGTCAAAATGGACTGGCAGGGATTGGCATATAAACATATAGATAAATGTCATTTTGGAAAGGCTCTGCATGAAAGTTCATTGTTGTACAGTCCTTCCTTGCTTCACTCCCTGCTTCACTCCCTACTGATGATATGACTGTGCTTACACAAAGCCTACCATAAAAAACGCGGACAGAATTCAATCTACAGAAATTTTCTGCTGATGACTCCCGAATGCAATGTGTATACATTTGTATGTATACATGCCAAACCATATTAGATCACAGGTCCAGGAAGTGGAATCTGTCATCTGTGCTGTCAAAGACAATGCTGGTTATATGCTGTTACCCTGTTATAGAAACTAACAAAAAATTTTGGTAGAATATACCTAGCCAGTCAGTGTCATTTGATCAGAGAGTCTTTAGTAGAGAATCCTCTTAGGCTAAACAATGTAGAAGGGGCATCCTTACTAGGGTACCAGCAGAACCTTTATCGTTCATGCATTTTCACAATAGTCATGTCTTGAGATGAGACAAAAGTAGCCGTCTCCTCTCTTTTTTTGCACATCCCTAGAACAGATCCTCTCCTCTTACAAAGAAATTTCCTACCTCTGCTTCTGGGGCTATAATATGATCAAAATGGAACTGTAGTGGAGAGTTTTAGTGTAATAAAATCATGTTTTTTTCTAGTATTTTGTCAAATTGAAACCATGAAGGTCTAGGTAAACTGACTACAGCTGAGAGTAGGAGCGGTGCTGCAAGTACTCTGTAGAAATCTGAAGAGCAAATGAAAAGCAATAGGGCAAGCAAGAAGAAATGGACACAGTGTAAAAGATGTGTGGAAGCCATTTCAGGGAAACATGGTCTGTAGAAGAGGACTGCAATAATTCTGCAAATTGGACTGTTCCAGAGACAGTAGAAAAAGAGTAGAAAATAGTTTAAAAGCTGTTCTTTGTCTGGCTTTTACATTGCCTTTAGATATGAATAACTAATATTTTAAAAAACTAAATTAACCTGAGGTATGGGCACAGGCATTCAGCTTACAGTTTAGACTTGTTAATTTCTTCTTTCTAAGTAAGTATGGCTTTAACTATAACACTCACTTCAAAGGCCACTAAAACTTTGCTTCAAAGTGTGAAATCACCTTAAAAACTCAATAGATTTCAGAAATTAATATATTATTTATGAAAAGATAAAATCACAGAATAACAGAATCATTAAGTTTGGAAGGGACCTTTATAGATCATCCAGTCCAACTCCGCTGCACACGCAGTGTCACCTACAAGACATGGTACAGAGTTGCATTCAAATAGACTTTGAGTATCTCCAGAGAAGGAGACTCCACAACCTCTCTGAGCAGCCTGTTCCAGTGCTCTCTCATTCTCACTGTTACAAAAGTTTCCTTAGGTTCCTATGGAAATTTTCATCCTTCAGTTTGGCCCGTTTCCTCTACTTTTATCAGTGGCCACCACTGAAAATGGGCCAACCCCATCCTCCTCTCTCAGTCCCTCAAGGTATTTATAGGCACTTACTAGATCTCCTCTCAGCCTTCTCTTCTTCAGGCTGAACAGGCCCAGCTCTCTCAGCTTTTCCTCATAGGGCAGATGTTCCAGATCCCTGATCACCCTCGTAGTCCTACAGCTGAACTTGATAATAGAGTTTAATAGAAAAAAAATCTATTTGCTACATCCTTTTATTTTTCAGGTTAAAATAATCAATGATATGTTTATATCCATTTCTTGTATTTACATTGTTGAATGGTATGAAATAACTATAATACAGTTCTTTTCCTTCCCTTTTTTCTGTTTATTTTTTCAATGTCTAGTCTAGTCTAATTTTTCTGGATGGCACTATGTCACTGCAGTGTCTCTCATGATGTGGCTTGCTTTTGTTAAGAGATTAGAAAAAAGACTGCTGATGGATGGTAATGACAGCTAATTGCATATAAACTTTTAATAAGAATTATTATATATCAAAACCCAGGTGTCTTACCAATAGGAAATACAGGTAAATTTAGACAAGGGCGATATTTTTGTTTTGCTTTGTTTATAACAGAAATTAAAAATATAAAGTATTTATCTTCAGCATTTCAAAATGATGTTTCATTTTAAAATTTTCCCTTTTGGCTTGAAAAAATAAATAAACATGAAATAAATGTTTTATTATGTATATAAATATTTCTCTGCATTTTGTTGTCAGATTTAATATTGGAAAAGTAACAAAAATATTCTGCATCAGTAAATTTATTTTTCATATATATTTTTCTGCTTCAACACATAATTAATTAACAACTATGGATTCAAAGAAACAAAGAAAATCCTAAAAAAAAAAAATCATTTTCATTTCAAATTGCTTAAAGGCTCATTTCATTCACTGAAATATTACTATGTATTTAAGAATTTTTTTTCAATAATATGTGTATCAGTCTATCCTCTCAGTATAGTACACTCACTTGTTCTTCCTTTCTCAGTTTATCTCCCTGCATATCCTTCCGAAATAATTTGTGTTTCAATTCACTGTGTTTTTTTCCTCTCTGAAGAAACCAAAAATCAGTGAAAGATTAATCCTGCTTGTTGTGTGGGATGTGCTGTTCTTCTCCACATTCCTCTCCTGTGAATAATGCATAAGTGTTATCTTCTCCTTTCCCATTTTTGTCCTTCCACTTTTCCTAATCAAGCTGGTAAAAAAAAAAAAAAAAAAAAAAAAACTATGCAGTTTCACAGCTGTGTAGCAGAACAGAGGAACTGGTAAATTTCTGAAGGATGTTCCTCTTTGGAATTCATCACATTTCCAAAAAAACAAAATGAATGAATGAATGAATGAATGAATGAACGAAAGAAAGAAAGAAAGAATGAATGTAATTTGGTTCTGCCTTTTTTTCTGCTTTTTAAATTTTCTTATTTGCTATGTGCATTAGGTTTAAATTGAGTAGATAAATGCAGCACAATAAAAATGAGTAGTTAACAAAACTCAAGAGACAAAGAAAAGCTGAAAGGTAAATTTGTCCTACATTCTTGGCCAATAAGATTATAGGGGTTATGCAATCATCATTTCCTTAATGCAACTATGTGAGCTTTTCTTTTAGAATACATTTGAAATGGATTTAGAATACATTTTAGGTATTATATAAAATATTTTGGCATATATAAAATATGTTAGCATAGTGGAAAGAGCCCTATCTTTAGAAAAATAATGTGGATTTTTCACAAAGCATTCCACTGCAAATATGCATATTTTCCTCCTTTTTTTTCTTTTTGAAATAACAAAGAAAGTCAAAAATCACAGCAGATTCACACTCAAAGAAAATTTTAATAACCCTTAACCTTTTTTTTTTTTTTTTTTCCTTTGAAGAAAGTATATCACAGAATCACAGAATGGTTAAGGTGGTTAAGGTCAGAAGAGACCTCTAGAGATCATCTAGTCCAGCCCTCCTCCTCAAGCAGGGACAGGGAATACCTGGCATTCAGGAGGGTTTTGAAGACCTCCAGAGAACGAGACTGCACAACCTTCCTTGACAGCATCTTCCAAGGCTCTGACAGCAAATAAGATTTTCATATGGTGATTAAACTTCAATGTGTTACAATTTATGTCCATTGCTCCTTGTCCTGTCACTGGCTACCACCAAGAAGAGTTTGGCCCCTTCGTCCCTACATTCTCCCCTTAGGTATTTGTACATGTTGACAAGATTCCTTCTCAACCTTCTCTTCTCCAGGCTACACAGGCCCAATTCACTCCTCGTACAATAGATGTTCTACTCCCATAATCATCTTGATTGATTGCTCTCTGCTAGAGCCTCTCTAATAGCTTCATGTCCCTCATACCAGCGAGCCCAGAACTGTGAAAAATACTCCAAGTGCTGCCTCACCAGAGCTAAGGAGAGGGGCAGCATCTCCTGTCCCCCATTTCAATGAAGAATAATGGATATCATGGATGGAAGCCTTTTTTTTCTATGTGTATGGAATACAATGAACAAAAAGAACAAAAAAGGTTGAAATAACCACTCAAAGTATTTAGCTTTATGATATCTTACCTGTTTAAAATGGCAATTCTCTTGTATCAACTCATTTCAACACTGAAAGTTATATTGCTGCTGAAATTTCCTGAAAATGGATGTACTTAAGTAGATTTATGTAAACATATCTATTGATTGACACAGGTTTTAATATTGTTATCTATTTAGTGGTGATATTTACAACTTTAATGGTAATTTTGGCATTAAGCCAAACATTAAAGACTTTTTTTTACTCATTTTCAGCTTTCCTGCGTGTTTTTATCCATTTGATTTACAGGAGATGCAAGAGTACCTGAAACTATTTTAAAGATGTGAAGGATTTTTAATATGTCTATGCTTACAGAGCCAAATGGTAGAGCAAAAATAACTAGCAAATAAACAAACAAAATATTTTTGGCAGATAATTTTCTTAGATATGCAAAAGGCTTTCCTGATGGTTAATTAAAAAGAAAAGAAAAAAATTCTCACATCTGATATCCTTTCTCTAGAATATTTTGATGTATGTGATCTCTTCTTTTGCACAATAATGAAACAATGTTCTCGAAAGGAAGGGCTCTGGAGCGGACGCTCGTGCCGGAGCTCCTTGTCTAGAGGCGAACCACTGCGGCCAAAGCCGCCGAGCGAGAAAGCGCAGGCAGCGAGAAGCGCGAGGCAGCCCCGGCGCCGACCCCTGAGCGAGCAGCGCGAAGCCCTGTGCCCGAGGCGGCCCTGACTCAGCGGGGGCGGAGCTGGCAGGACAGGCGGGAACTGAAAGACCGCCCCCAGAGAGCACGAGCGACCAGGAGCGCGGTGTGGCAGTCAGGGTGGGCAGGGAGTCCCCTCCCAGGCGAGCAAAAGAATTCCGCCCACAATCTCTTCCATCAGCGGAAAGCCAGGGGAAACTATGGTCTCTACTCATCAGCGAGCTTGCGCCAGGAAGACTGTGGCATCCCAGACGGAACCCCCACAGAAGCATGCAGTGGTCCAGGTCACTATTTGTGAGGAGTGCCTGAGCTTCTCCTTGGTGCCGGGGAGTAGCAAAAACTCTGCCTGCCTTAGGTGTGAACAGGTGGAGTACCTGCTTAGCCTGGTGGTGGAGCTGAAGGAGGAGGTGGAAAGGCTCAGGGCTATCAGAGATTGTGAGAGGGAGATGGACTGGTGGAGCTGTGTTCTGCAGTCCTCCCAGGATAGGCGTCTAGAAAACCTCCCAGTTCAACCTGGAAAAAACAGCATCCTCTTGCCGCAGGGCAGAAGGAAGAGAATTAACAATATCTAAAGATGAACAACAATGGAAAAGGGTCCCTGTTTGGGGGGGCAGGACAACCCTTTCCTGGCCCACCCCACCCCCACTAGTGACCACATCTAATAGATATGAGAGATATGAGGCCTTAGACCTTGGGGAGCAGTTAGATGAGGATGCCAACCATCTAGGGGGCAGTCTGCACAGAGAGCATCAGCTCCACTCCCTGAGGCTGCTCCCCCTAGGAAAAAAAGGAGCACTCAGAGAAAGCGGCAGGTGGTTGTTATAGGTGACTCCTTGCTGCAGGGCATGGAGGCACCCATCTGCAGAACCGACCCCTTATCCAGGGAGGTCTGCTGCTTGCCGGGGGCTCGAATAAGGGATATTACAAAGAGGCTTCCTCGGTTACTTTGAAGCATTGATAATGATCCCCTGCTGCTTTTCCATGTGGGTGCTAATGATGCCATGAGGAAACTCACCAAAATAAAGCAAGATTACAGAGCCCTAGGGGTGGCTATAAAAGAGACAGGAGCACAGGTAGTGTTCTCCTCCATCCTGCCAATGAGGGGGATGGATTCAAGGAAGAGAAAACTGATAGGTGAGATCAACAACTGGCTGAGCCGCTGGAGTTGGCAACAGGGTTTTGACTTCTGTGACCACAGGACTCTGATGACCACCAGCTAGTGGAGCATGGTGAGAACCACCTCACCAAGAAGGGCAGGTGTGTATTTGCCAAAAGACTGGCCAGTCTCATTAGGAGAGCTTTAAACTAAGCAAGTAAAACCTAAGTCAATGGGCATCCAACAGGCCTATGGTGGTGGGGAAGTATGGCTAGGACACGATTATAGAGGGTCCTCTCTCATGCCTCCTGGGAAAAGTTCTGTCTCAGTTACCTCCCTAAAATGCTTATACACCAATGAGCAAAGCATGGTGAATAAGCAAGACGAGCTGGAGATCTGTGTGCGGTCCCAGCACCACGATCTCATAGGAATCACAGAAACGTGGTGGGATAGCTTGAACGACTGGAGCGCTGTCATGGAGGGCTATGTGCTCTTTAGGAAGGACAGGCTGGGAAGGCGAGGAGGTGGAGTTGCTCTGTTATGTGAGAGAGCAACTGGCATGGAGCTCAGTCTGTGAGTGGATGAAGCTAAGTAAGGAGGGCTTTCTTTCCCGTATTTATTTGATTGTTGCAGTCAAATAACGGTCAACACTCAAAGGGAAAACTCACTTTTCTGTGATGCACAGTAAATTCTTAACTGGCAAAATATGCAAATGGTTCCATATTCTTTTTTCTTTTCTATGGACAATTAATTGTTTCATTCATATTATATTTTCTCAGCAATCACAGAAATATATTGAAAAAAAGAAAAAGTACCCTTAGCAGTATTTATTTTCCAGAATTTTGGTTCAGGAAATAATGTTTGCTCCAATTTTGTACATTATATTAAATTATGTTTATAAATGTTAGCATATAACAAATTTAAGCTCATATCTGCGCAATAACCATCATTTCTTATTTCAAATAGTTCCCAAATGAGATTGAGATATAATAGATTTTCTAATATTGCAAATGTATTTATCTTCAGGGAAAAGAGGAATTTTCCAAAGTCATCATAATGTCTCACTGGTAAGGATCTCATCACTCAAGACCTTTGAATGACAGGTATCAATGTCATGTAATCTTTTTCAAAAACATGTTAAACATAAAACAAAGAAGCTGAGAAAATATATAGTATAAATTGGAGATAACAATTCATAGAATCATAGAATGCGTAAGATTTGAAGGGACCTTAGAGGTCATCTAGTCCAACCGCTCTGCACACGCAGGGTCACCTAGAGCACATGGCACAGGGCTGCATCCAAGCAGGTTTTGAAGATCTCCAAAGATGGAGACTCCACAACCTCTCTGGGCAGCCTGTTCCAGGGCTCTGTCACCCTCACAGTGAAGAAATGCTTCCTTAAGTTCCTGTGGAACTTCCGATGCTTCAGTTTGAAGCCATT
>JAUBOD010000982.1:885871-899438 GCA_032353885.1 Nothura maculosa | reverse complement strand
CTGTGTCCAGTTCTGGGCTCCCCAGTACAAGAGGGATGTGGAGCTGCTGGAGAGAGTCCAGTGCAGGGCTACCAAGATTATCAGGGGCCTGGAACATCTTCCCTATGAGCAGAGGCTGAGAGAGCTGAGCCTATTAAGCCTGGAGAAGAGAAGGCTGAGGAGGGACCTGATCACGGTTAATAAATACTCCAATGGAGGGAGGGAGGAGGCACCTCTTTTCAGTGGTGGACAGCAATAGGACTAGAGGAAATGGCTTCAAGCTGAAGCATCAGAAGTTCCACAGGAACTTCAGGAAGCATTTCTTGATTGTGAGGGTGACAGAGCACTGGAACAGGCTGCCCAGAGAGGTTGTGGAGTCTCCTTCTTTGGAGATCTTTACAACCCACTTGGATGCAGCCCTGTGCCATGTGCTGTAGCTGACCCTGTGTGTGCAGAGTGGTTGGACTAGATGACCTCTGAGATCTCTTCCAACCTTAAGCATTCTTTGATTCTATGATTCTATGATTCTGTAAGTTAAATACTAAGCCCTGTGCCAGCAGTATGTAGGAAACTTACTAGACAGATGTTACAGGAAGATAGAGATTCAGCCTGAGAGAAGGATGGGGAGATGCTTACAGCCAGCACTTCGTTGGAAGAAGGACTCTTAGTGAGCTATGGGAGACAACTGACTTTTTTTATTAGTGCTTGGGAACAACTTTTATTTGCTCTTCACAATGCTTCAGGCAATATTTTTTTTTTGTTCAGTATGCTTGGATATGATTTGTATTCTGCTTTAAAGTGACTCAGAAATTGACATGTTCAGAGGCATGTTCATCTCCCTGATTAGCAGAGACTTCAGTATGTCCTCTCAATACATTTATGCATGGGTAAGGCTTATAATTCACAAGAGAAAAAAACGAAAAACAAACCAAAAAAAAAAAAAAGCCAGATGATTGAAACAAAAAATTCTCTTGAATTATTACAGTTGTTATAATCCAATAATAAAGATATTTAACCTAATAATAAAGATGTTATTATATGAATTAGTAATTGTGAGGAAAGCCCAAGGTTACTAAAATGATTGCTGAAAAAATCATACACTGAAAGCCATGCTACCATAACATATCTAAAATAATCACATGACTGCAAAATCCTCAGCTTTCAGAGGTTTATTGTAACTCCACTGTTTTGTCTTTTTTTTAAATCTTATTTAAGAATCTTAGGTCCAAACCTCCATATAACCAGCACTGATATTGTCCTTTAATATATTAGCAAAATAAATTACCAGATATCTGTCTTTCTCTCTTGAATATAAAAAATAAACCATTATTTTGCTGCACACATTAAGAACAAAGATAAAAGTGAAACTGTTTTATTCACCCTGTATCATATGGATGCTGACAATAGTTGTAGGAGTCTCCACAGTTACATGGTAGGAGATGATACGTCTAATCTCAGAGAGGCCAGCATAAGGAAAAAGTATTCTGCAAGTAATCAAAGATTAGGAACAGCCTTGAGCTGTGAAATGGATGCGTTCAGTGAATGAAATATGTGAATATTTTAAGAGTTCCTTCTTGTGTGGAAAGATTTGTAGAGAGAAATGGAAAAATATAATCCCAAAAAAGCAACAAGTAAAAATTAACCACCATATCAAGACAGAAGATAGATATTTCTAGAATGAATATCAAGAAGTTCTAAAACTGTCTTTAAGCTAGGGAGAGTAAAGGATATGAATGCTTAGAAATTACTTCTCATTCCACTTTCCTCAGAAAAATAATCAAAAACAGACAGTAATTTACGTATAATACTCAGTGTAAAAACACAGATATGCTTTAAATCTGTATAGATTGTGTGGGTATTACAATCTGATTTCATTACCATGAATGATTCCATCAGTTAGACCCATACTTGAATTATTGTTTCTTATTAAAGATCTTCACCATAGGAAGTCAGAGCATGAAACTTTTCCTAGGGTTACTTTCCCTCTGGCTGTTGAAAAACTCCTCAGAGGCTAAAGATATAAATATGAATTATTTTGGCTTAAGCAATGTGAAAAAAAAAAAAGAAAAAAGAAAAAAAGAAGCTAGAAAACTGAAGACTTGGACCCTGAACTTTTATTATTCACTTCTGGAGAATTGTACTCTCTCTTCTGTAGCTCCTATAACTGGCTCTAACTAGGTTTATATATATTTTTTAACACCTATCCTATGAGGGGCTGCATTACATTCTGAAGGAGATTTCTATTAATTACAGCGGGAATACAGACAACCACATATGGCAGATGTGCAGTTTTGATTAGCTAGGATTTAGCCTACATATATTTTCAAGTGGCTCCTAGCTCAAGATGTTCTGTGTTTTAGATCCCACTCTGAACTTTTCTCTCTGTAAGAAACCAAGATGTCTAATGCAAAATTTGATTTTCATAACAAATTCTCATGAGGTAGACACTGCAAAATACCAAATTATTATCCAAGCACTTTATTAGATGTTACATGTATAATGCAGAGGTTGTTACTACACGATTGTTACTATTTTTACAAAGATATCTCCTTGGAGGTAGAGTGCTTTTCTTTAATGCCTTACTTAAGCCATTTATCTCATACCAATCTACTGAAAGCATTTTTACCATATTCTAGCATCTGTTCTTCCATATCCATAGCCATTCTGATTCCTTTTCAAAATGTTCACATACATTCTTTGTAGTTTTAATACTTAAATAATAAAGAATATTTGCAAATAATAGCACACTAGTTCCTTCTTTTGAATCTTTATATTCTAGCAATCCTTTTCTGAGGTTCTCACTTGCTAGAGGGCATATTTAAATGTAATTGAAGAAGTATTTCTTCAGCTGGCTTCCCTGAAGATGGAAGTTGCCTGCTATATTTTTTACTTCAAATTTATATCAAGATTCTTGTTCTCATAGTTTTTCTTTTTAAAAAAAAAAATTTGTGCACTTTAATAGAATACTGGATAAACGAGAGTCTTTTATTGCATTTGCCGAAAGCATATAAAATAGACAATAACAGGCATGATTTCCAAGTACTGTTAACATTCCTAAACCCTGACCTTGAAGGAAGCACCTCTAAGATAAGAGCCGATAGCTCAGAAGCTTATTCCATGGCCCAGGCATGCTCAGAGGAGATATTTTATAGGATTTGTTCTTATTTGTGTGTGAGCTCTAATTTTGCTGATGGCGACACAAACCATTTTAGTTGTTAGGTGAGATCAAGACTACAACTATGCCTGTCAATGCAATAATTATGTCAAAAACAGAGAATTTGCTTCATGTGCATTTACAAGTACAGAATATACCCCACCATAACTTACAGTGCTTGGCAATCACCAGCTGCAGAAAGAGTCATTTTCTATACAAAATAAATATATTCATTGTTGTGTTAATAGATGCAGCTTCTTATTATAGGAATATGTTAATTCTTCTAACATATATTCCTGGCATACGTGTGAAATAAACTATACAAATGATTGCTAATAATATGAACATGTGTATCTTATGGCTCATGACCTATATTTTGCATTACTAGGTGGTCCATAGTGCAATGAAAATTTGGAAAAAAAAAAGGGAATCTTAGAAATGAAACTGTGAAAAACAAGTGCTGAAAATGAATGATAATCACAGGATAGATTTTTTTTATAAGATTCCAGATTCTTCCTTGTTTTTAATCTGTTTTGACTAATGGAATACAGCAGCAGGTATCGAAGTCATATTCATGTCAAAATTTTTTTCTTTCTTTCTTTGAATGGTTCCATGAGACAGCATAGTTTTATATTCAGAAGTGACTAACAAATATGTATGGCCATCTTCAAAATTTTCCAATACTATTAAAATTCTTCCCATTTAAACATTCCTAAGCCGAATGTCAGTACTCGCATCTACGTTAGAGTACACTTGGGTCAAAAGTATAATTCCTTCTTGTTGAGTTCAGTAAGATCTCACGTAAAATATCCATATAAAGATTCCAAAATTAATATTAAAATAAATATAATATTTCACCCTCTGAAAAAAAATGACCATATTGTTAACTTTTCATCATTCACTTTGAGCCTTATCTTGGAGAAAATTGCTAAAGACTAATAATAAAAGTCTTCATTAGTAATAAGCTAAAAGAAGCAACACATTTTCTTCGTAATCCAAAACTGTGTCCACACACGCTTGCATACGTTGTAGAGTTGCAGAGTGCATTCTGTTTAAAAGTAGCAAAAAATTTTGCTCAGAACTGTGGCACCAAAAAGGAACATCTCATCGTGCAAGACAGAGGTACAGTTTCACATTACTAAGTTTTCCTGCCAATCATTTGAAACACACTTCAAAAGCAGCATAGATATAATGCTAATGGGCAGCTTGTCAGCATTCCAAGGCTGACACCTCGGTAATACCTGGGCAGGTTGCACTCAGGATATTTTTATAACCTGAAAAGACTGGAAACTCAATATGTGAGAAAGGCATTTCTCCCTTCTTTCATTTTGAAATGCTATCTAATTTTAATTAAAAGGAAAAATATATTTAAATACAGTTCTGCAGAAGATATGCATATGTTGTGGAAAACCAATATTACCATTGAAGTAGTAATCAGTAAATGTTATGAAGAAAATAAAAAGAGAACTTTTTGAATGAAAAGAAAAAAAAGGGATATATGAATCTGAAGGCGTTATCTATACTCTTGTGTGCTTTCCTATCTTCTGAACACATTTTCTTTCTTACTTACTGTTATTATCTTATATTATTATACATATTATATGTATACTTTTCTAATATTAAATGTTTTTTTTCTTGAACACATAAAAAGGAAGCTATATCTATGTATACATATGTATATATATATAGCTAGGTATAGCTACATATATGCTACCTAAAATAAATATAAAACAGCTAGTATATTATACGCTTATGCAACAGTTCTTCTAATTAAGAATATCCTAGCATAACTGACTCTTAATTTCAGCATTCAGTGGTTAGGCAGTGATGCTGAACCTGTGTACAGTGGTCTTAATCATTGATCATCTGTTAAGTATGATTTTTTTCCACAGAATATAGATATTGCTTTCCAGCACAGAATAACTGCTTTGTAAATGAGCACCCAAACAAAACTAGATACCTTATGTTATATGATGCAATATGGCGTATACATTTGCTCTGTAATTAAGAAGCAACAGAATTTCTGAGTCCTTTCATTTAAATTGGTTGTTAGAAATGAGCAGAATGTTATTGTGTACCTAAACCTTGCCTTCTCCTTTTTGTGATCCAGCTTCATTTTCTGATTGCAAGGCCAGCACTTCACTTACTTAAAAAAAAAAAGAAAAAAAAAAGAAAGAAAGAAAAATACTCTTTGAGTCTCTTTCACTGTTTACAGCTCTTTCACCTATCTCACAGCTTTTCCATCAGCTCTCTGAAACCCTAACACTATCCAAATGATCCAAAATTATCTCATCTGACTAACACAAAGCAATTTCCAAACTGCCATCTATCAAGTATTTCATCTTACCTTCAGCATATATTAGAGTCAGATTGACAAAGGTGTAAATGCAGAGTACACAGCCTTAATGCTATGACCACATTTCTCAATATGGAAAAAAAAATACAGTAATGCTAAGAGGAAGTGGGAGTGTAGAGTTACTTAAGACTTTCTGATTTACTTTTCTGATTTACTTCCATACAAATATATTGAATAAAACTAATTTGCGCTAGATAGAGTGTGAACAACTCAAGTGTCCAAATAGTTTATTTTCCACAAACAAAATATCTATTCCAAGAGTAATACTAAACTAAATACTAAATTTCAGATTTCCCCAAACAAATATTTTGCAAATATTCTCCAAAGTATTTTAAAAATGCTGTTTTTTAATAGAATTAAAAAATCAAATCTCCAAAATACTAATTTAAAACCACTGAAGTAATTAATTTCAATAATATTAAAATGCTTTCTCCAAAAAGGGGGAGGGGACGAAAGAGAAAGTACAGAACCAGTAAAATGAAACAAGAAAATTAATTTAGTGTTTCATTTCAACATTTTTTTTCAATTTAACAATCTATGAAATAAATTAGGTAAAAAAATATTTAAGTTATTTGCTTCTTCAAAGAAAAATATATTATTTGGCAAAAGATTCTACACAGTGTCACTAAGACTATTTTACATGTCAAGTTTCAGTGTAGTTTTTCAAAAGTTTGCTCTTTTGGAGCGTTAAAAGTTCCTAAAAACAGGTAGCTGACATAATGAAAAAAAAAAAAGAATAACAATGCTGTTAACAATGCTGTTAAGTGTAACATCAGATGTTCAATCCTCTTAGCTAGAATAGAGCAACAAATGATGTTTATCTCAGCTCTCTGAAGTGCACTACCAGAGATCAGATTTTCACAAATAAGCCCTGCAGATCATCTGTAAAAGACAAAAGAAGAATACAAGGATTTGTATTCTTCTATTACAACTCAGCAAGAGCAGGAATTATGAAGGTTCTTGGTTAATAAGAAAGAAATTTAACTCTGATCTCTTTCTTTATCCCAGTAGTCTTTCCCATTTCAGAAATCTATTAGACTACTAATGCATCCTTAGTGCCTCTCTTGCTCCTTTTTTATATATTTTATCTCTTGGCTTTCATTGACTTATTTTCATTTGCCAATACTTTGATGTCAGCTACATTTATATTAAACATGGGGAAATACAGCCACTAAAACCACAATATCCATATTCTCAGCAGAAATACCCAAAATCTTTAAACAAGTGTTCAAAAGTCTGTGGACATTTTTGCATTCTTCAGGGAACCTCAGTAGTAATTGCTAGTTCTTCTTATACAAGAGCTTTCATTCTCTTTATACAACATATCTTGCTGCTAAGTCATACCATTAGTGAGATTGCAAAAGCTTTAGTATAGAAACAGCAACACCAACATAAAAATTATTTTCCTGGCATAGCTATTTTTTTACAGTGATTAATGAATACTAATACACCAAAACTATTTTTTGTCAAAATAATCTGCACCTACAATGAAGGGATTTGTTAGTATAACTAGAAAAGTATATCTTTATGAGTACCTTTTTTTCTAACTTGGACTTTTTATTACGTTACAATTTTTATATGTCTTTAATAAGCTCTGATTTTAGTTATATAAATGGTATGGCCAGTTTCAGTGTGTGAGTAAATTAGGAAAAGTACTCTGAAAGAAAAGGAATATTTCTATTTATTTTTCTTATCACTAGATCAGCAATAAGCTTCCTGTAGAAATAAATGCTTTATTCTGGAGACAGGAGGAGTATGTTTGGGACATAAGTCTACGCAATAGACTTATTAACGGAGTAGATTGATGTTATCATCTATGTCAATATTTAATGTATCCCCAAGGGCATCTTCAACTCTAAGCAGAATGACAGATTCGCAGAATGGTTGTGGTTGGAAGGGACCTCTAGAGATCATCTAGTCCAACCCCTCACTTATTTACATCTTTGAAAAAAAAAAATGAAGATAGTGTTAAAATAATATTAACATACTTATTTGAAAATAATTTTAAGTTGATACAAATTGATTCTCAAATATCTGGTCAGAAGCACTTATACTTATGCTATTCTAATCATTTATTCCTTACAAATTTAGTTCTTTGCTTTTTGGCTAATTAACTATCTTATCTTGTTTTCCTCAGATATGTACACTTCAATGTGCCAAATAGTATGAATTGCTATTACCCAGTCAGGAAACCTGGGTTAATTTTCTTTGTTCATTTGATATCTCCATTGCTGAAGGATATTTGATCACTAAAGGGTACATCTAAAATACGGTATTACAAAGCTGACAAAAAGCACACCTGACTCTGATCTGGGTGCTCTCTTGATTAGCTTTCACTAAAAGTTCCAAGAGAATCAATTGACTAACTCCCTCTCCTTTCTTCTATCCATGAGGAAGCAAAAACCCAAGCCAGGAATCACAATTAGCTTCAATGGATCCTCTAATATAGCTGGTATGAAAGAGGTATGACAGGCTTGTTCGACTGTAGGTAGGACATATAAAGCACACTTGCAAATAAGTCACAGCCAACATCACCAAAGGGTAGGGAAGAGATATTTATCTGAAGATTATGAAGGCCTATAAGAGAACAAGTTGCTCCAGGCTCCCTTATAAACAGCAGAATCCACACAACATATTTATAGGAAAAAAATGTCTTAAACAGACATAGTAAACTATAATGTCTGTGAGATAAATCGCATTTTCATTTTCATTTGTTCATGAGGAGAAACCTGTCAAATTCAGGAAATGTGAAAGAATGAGTGTCACCAGATGGTATTATCTGTTGAACAATGATTTATGGTGATTTTCTTCAAATATCTACTATCTTTTAAAATAAAATATGATTGAAATATGATGGAGAAAAATTACCATTACATACTTTTAATTAAGCCTTACTCTAAATTGCCTACAGTTTAGTAGAAGATGAAGGATAGAGCAGATCGAAAAAATGAAAAGTGCATTCTTTTATTTTGATTCCAAAACATATCGACATTGCAGCAGCTTAAAATATAAATTTAACAAATATGCTAAGAGAATTGAGTTGAAATATCTCAGAAAGACTCTGAGAAGCAGACTATGCATGATTTCCATCATATACTGAAAAATTTACCAAGGCATGCATATACACTCAATTTTCATCACATTGTGATAACAACATAGCAAATCCAAAAAAAAAAACAAAACTTTGGTCTACTGAGTAATTACCTTATGGCATTGATCCTGTGGTGCTTAATAGAGTTTGTGCAGTATTTCACATTTGTTTTTTCACAGTAGTGTTTTATACAATGTGTAAAAGATACAGTAAAAAAAAATCACATATCCTCTGATTAGGTAGATTGTTTCCTGCTTTTTTTTTTTTTTCCCTGAAGACTGCCTTTAAAAAGATGACATATTCAAAATATACTTAGGAATAGCTATTAATCTAGTTAAAATAGTCTATCTAGCCATTGACAATCTTTTTTTGCTCTATTATTGCTAAAAATTCGGTAGCCCATATCTGCTCACCACTATCTATAATACAGACAAATTAACTAGAGATGAAAAAATTGCATATGGGAATATGGGAACCTGACAGCTGAAAGTCACATATGGGTAGCATTTACAGCTATCTATTCTGTACAAACACAACAGAAACAAAATCTATGATTTTGTTGCTTGCCTCCATTTAAATGTGGACGCAAATCGTAAATATGTCTCAAGGTTTCAAGTGGCCTGAAAAGGAGCATCTGCATATACTCTCAGAGCTTTTCCCATCTTGCAGAGTCTGTGCAGTCTTCATCAGGTACCCAGCAGGGATCCAGACACTAAGCACTTCTATTAACTTCCCTCAGGCATTAATCTTAAAGGTATTCAGAGATTACATTTAGTGTTTGTCTCACAAAATAAGAGACATTTAAAATTTATCAAAATCGCAGCTGTCAGAGACAAAGAGGTGTTGTACGCAAACTACACCGTGTTCTTATTACCTGCAAGAAAACCTCTTGGTCTTTTTTTTAATGTCTGAAGGGGCTCTGGACACCAGAAACTGAGTTCAAATTACTGAATGAAAAAGAAATTAAAAAGCATAGGGTAAAGAAAATACTTTATCATTCCCTCAAATAAGAGATCAGCAAATTTAAAACAGAGTAAGTGAAAACGTATGTATCGACCAAAAAAAGAAAGTCTTCTCATAATTCTTCAGGATCATAAATTGTTAAAGTCTGCCCAAATCCACTTAACTAGTTTAAGTGTCAAAAAACAAAACCCAGAGACAGGAGGTCCTTCGTGTTCCAGGTACATCTGTATCATCATTCAGTATTCATCTAAAAAGGAATTAATATCTTCCTCTTCTGAAATATCAACTGTAATAGCTACCTCAGTGACTTCCTTGATCTTGTGCTAAGCCCTTATCTGAACCTGTTTCCTTATAACATGAAAGCTCAGTATAATCTTCTTTTTTCTGAAAAAAAAAAAACAGTGACACTAAAAATGTCAAGAGTGGAAAAAAAAAAGGCTCATCTGAATTACTATGTTTGTCTCAGAATTCACTTTTCCTCCTCATTTTGCAATTTTGTCTTCTAAGTTACATTTTTTCCAGGATTAAAAAGGTATCATCTAAAGCAAGCAGATCTCAGTGGCAAATCCAACCAGAAGGAATACATAATACCTTCCAATTAAACACTTCTGTCTCACATAAATAATCCCTTTAATGAAAACATCTTGTGATTTTATTGGCACATAGCCATGTGAAGGTTTATTGTGGCTTCTGGTAGTGTACAGAAATAAATAAAATATTACTTCTCCCTTTGATTGTTTTTGCGCTGAATCTTCTTAGGTTTCTGTGATTTTTTTTTTTTTTGTCATAGATAACAGGGAAAAAATCAAAAAAGTTAAACACTGCAGGTGATTTTCTGCAAAGGTGTAATTGTTTTAGATACTTAGTTATATTTTTGAAAGCAAATATTTGTATCTATAAAAACCCACCCAACTGTCAAATAAAAATTGAGAAAGAAATATACTGCAGTAACAGAAACCAGATGTGAAAGCAGAGCAGTCATTTACTCCTCTCTCTTAGCTTTACACCAGTTTTATGCTGATTACTTACTCAAGGAGGAAGTTGTGTTCCAAGCAGCTATGATCAAGAGGCGAATCCTGGTTTGCTCTTTGTATGGAAGCGAGAGTCTCAATGCACAATTGGGCTAGTTGTTCATATCCCCATACTTGAGCTTTCCAGTGGGGCAAGACTGTATTTCCATGCTAATACTAGTTTAAGACTATGTCTCTCTGGAGTAAAGCCTGCCAGCTCACAGACTGTGCCAGACCTCAGCATAGTTCTATGAAGACTCTAGCTCTCTAAGAAAAGAAACCACCTAACTTAGCATGTATTACATTCCTCTGATTAGAATAATTGTTGTCATCCTCACCAAGCATTGATTTGTGGCCCCAGAGGTGCAAAGTCAGGGACTAAAAGATAATTATACCTAACTCCCATTTGAATAGTTACATTAAATGAATGTAACGAATTAAATTACTGATCTGTTGAAAGAACACTAATATTATTCAGCTATTCAGAGCCAGCCTCAAATCCTGCTCATGCAAAATAACCTCTTAAACATGTCTTCCTTGGAGTAACATATCTATAAAAGCAGGTGTAATTGCTAATGCAGATATACAGAAAATGTTAAATATGGAAAATATTCATATTAATTTTCAGACTTTTTCTGAAATATTTACATTTTTCAGAGGAAAAAGCATCCTAATTTCTTGAACATGTATCTTTTTGACAGTGAAAATTTCTTGGCTATCATTTCATCTCTTTTCATCCTTGAAGTGGCCTTTAGGGCTAATGTTGTCCACCTTATTGAGATTTACCACTTACTGCAGGTTTTTAGTTTTTACCTGCTAAAATTCACAGCCTAAAGCTTAAATGAAGCCCATTTTGACAGATTCCTTAATCAGTTTATGATGAATAAATACACACTGGAATTTACATGCAAGCATAGTTTTATTTATGAAAAGTTTTTAAATTAGAAGTTTTTAAAGTGATGACAAGTTTGTAACCTATCTTGCACATACTTAGAAATGGTGTTTGACAGTTTGGTGACTGTAGGGTAACCAAAATCCACAGAGATAATGAAGAACTGCCACGTTATCCATGCAGTACTCAATTTATAGATGCCCTGCAGGTGAATAAAATCCTTTCTCATGAATTTCTGGATTTCTGGGATTCTTATAAAACACAAAGTGAGGTGAAGAGCAGGATTTATGGAAAGCAAGTTTGCAATGAACTTCCCTTTTTCATAGACAATTCTAAGAATAAGGTTGGGCCTCTTACTCATGACTAGATCAAGAAAGTACTGGTAATGTCTTGTTCAGTATGATGTGGAATAAGGATTAGAATTAATTCTTCCCTGCCTCTGCAGGGAGGTGGTTCATTCCTGTCCTGTTCTTTTGCACAAGAGTTAGCAGTTCTTTTATTTTACTCTAAGGAAGTGCTGTAGAGTCAATCACAATGTTGAAGCCGATGTATACCTATTTTTTTTTCCATGCAAAGATGTGATGGTTTGTGACCTGTTCCCACTGTTCTCTGACACCTCTCAAATATTTATTCATCCTACTAATTTATCCCTTCTTGAGGAAACTCTTTCACAGAATACCTCATGAGACAACTTGCTTACTCATTGGCCTCTAATTACAAAGCTTCTTTAAAATTTTTATTCTTTTAAATTCTCTTTAAGTTCATGTACAGCATGGGAGGGAATACAAATTTCTATTTGAACATAGTATGCAGAACCTTACAACACACAATTGATTTATAGGAAAATCAGAATTTGATAAAAAAGACATAAGCCTTGTTCTGATGTAATTGTAATTGTATTGTCAATGTAACTTCCTACTAACTTCCTGAGTAACTTCATTTCATTCAGTTTCTCAAATGAACAGCTTTGACAGTTGATAAACTGGTCTTATCAGCAATAGGCTCAAAGTAACAACTTCCTCTTTATCCCTTCCTCACTTTCATGTAAACTCTCTTCAGTTCACATGCACCTCAGTGACTTCTACTTACACTGTGCTTTAGCAACAGAACTTATTTATACAAAATCAATGTCTTGATAACTTTGTCTGTCGTGGAGTGTTTTGAACTATTATTAAGTAGCTATGCTTAATCTCTTGCTGGATGATTACTTCTAGCCAAAATGGTGAACTTAATATATATTTCTAAGTCAGTGCATCGCCAGAGAATGCAGATGCAAAATGAGGAAGGAATTAGAGTTGGCGAGGGCTGTTGGGGACAACAGGAAGGGCTTGAGGAAGATGAGAGAAAACGTTAGTGGGCTGTGGAATGGGGAGGAGATCTTAAGGAGGGAGGATGCCAAGAAGGCACAGTTATTAAATGCCTTCTTTGCCTCTATCTTTACTGCTAAGGTCACTCCCCATGAACTGAAGGGCTCTAGTGATAGAGAAATAAACAGGGTAGAGGAAGACATTCTGCTGGTTGAGAAGGATTGGGTTAGGGATCACTTAGGCAAACTGGCCACTCAAAAATATATGTGCCCAGATGGGATGCACCCAAGAGTACTGAGAGAATTGGCCAAGGTTACTGCTCAGCCTCTCTCCATCATCTTTGAGAGGTCCTGGAGAGCCAGGGAGGTGCTCAAGGACTGGAAGAGAGCCAACATCACACCAGTCTTCAAAAAAGGCAAGAGAAAAGAGCCAGGCAATTACAGGCCAGTCAGCCTCACCTCTGTCCCTGGAAAGGTGATGGGAGCAGCTCATCCTAGAGAGAATCTCCTGCCATATGAAGGAGAAGAAAGCATTGAGGAGCAGTCAGCATGGATTCACCAAGGGGAAGTCATGTCTATGAATCGCATAGCCTTCTATGATGGGATGACTAGCTGGCTGGATGAGGGGAGAGCCGTGCATATTGTCCACCTTGACTTCAACGAGGCTTTCGACATCATCCCACATACTATCCTCATACGTAAGCTCCAGGAGAGTGGACTAGATGAGTGCACGTGGATCGAGAACTGGCTGGATGGCAGAGCTCAGAGGGGGGTCATAAATGGGGCCGAGTCCAGTTGGAGGCCTGTGGCCAGTGG
>JAUBOD010000982.1:864303-874974 GCA_032353885.1 Nothura maculosa | reverse complement strand
GGATTCTAATATCTTTACCATCTGTTCTTCATAGGAAGTGAAGGAAAACACTTCTTAAAATGTTCAATTTTTTAAATTTTGTAAATTTACTTAGTAAATACCAAAGTATTATTTTATTATAGAGGACATGAAACTTTTAAAAAACCTTTTCTTTTTTAAGAAAGAGAAAGAAAGAGCAAGTATTTTGGTCAATGTCTGAGAATACTACATGTGTGTAAGTGAATTCAAAATGCCTTTATCCTTAGAATACTCAGCCTGTGAAGCAGATGCACATGCACTTCTGTACAGAAGTACTGGAATTGTTTTTGAGCTCTCACTTCTCAGTCTAGAAGATATTCCAGCCTGTGCAACACTCAAAATCTCTTTGTGGGTGAGAAGAAATTGTTTGGATTGCTTAGAACATGCTCTTGCTGGCTCAGTTACTGCACAATATTTGTATAGCTGGAGGAGGAGTAATTATTTTTTCTGGCAGACAAAGGCAGTCTCTATTTATTTGGCTTCTTCCTTCTTTAGAAGGGAACTGTAATGGTTGTTGACTATAAAATTAATGATTCTTCTTTTTCTTTCTTCGTTTACTGTCAGTTTCATACACCTTCTGAATAAGTAAAGAACTATAACTAATTCAGTCTACTCACAATTTAGTAAGTTCTTATAAAATCTAATGCTGAAAAATGTACCTCCTTGTGCTCTATCTTTCACTTATGAACAATAACTGCAATTTTACTTTTGTTTTCTGCAAGGCAGCTGCTGATGCTTAGCACGGGAATCATTACGAATAATCACATTGTCCCTGTTGGATAGTTGCACACATTCTTGGGCTGTAATCTGTTTTTCTATATTGTGAAGCAAATGCAACGTCATTTACTGGTTTTGAGTGATATTTGAAATAAAATAAATACAACAGACAACAGGAAATTGGGTATTATTTGAGAAGCAGTTGACCAGGCATTGCTTTGCACCTCAGTTTTCATATGCTGTCATTTCTTTTCTGGTAGAGGGGAATGGTTATCCAAGAAAAAATTGAATTCTTCCTATGAAGACTTCAATCTGAATCAGTCTGAACATTGCACTGTGTTATGAGTTGGGGAACTTCCTCCCACCTTGATGCCTACTAGATTGATGACTTATTCTGAACATCAAAGCTGCACTAGAATTACTTGAATGGCATCTACAGGATGGTCACAGAAGGCTTTAATTTTGTTTTATTCATTAGGGTCAATACCTTATATAAGTAGTCTCTGCCACATCTGTTGTCCCATTTTTATTTTTTCTTTTTTTTTCCATAATATTCTTCACAGATTAGCTTTAGTTATTTATTTCACATCTCTAATAATTTTAATTATTATTTTTTAAATAGGCATCTGTGTTTCATCATCAGATAAAACACATATGCCAAAATTCCTTTGTCAACTACAGACCAGGAAATAGAAAGTAAAACACTTTCTGATCCCTTGTGAATTTCATCTGCAAAAGCAGGTATCTGTTTTTATCAAAGGAAATAGCGTGTTATCATTCTGTGGCTCCAATCCAGCAAAAAATATTTAAAATAATATTAAACAAAAAGTAGGCTCGTTGAAGAAATTGAGATTAATAGTGAATGATATACATGTGCACTACTGGAGAAAATGAAAAGGGGAGGGTATATAAAGAGCTATTTCTGAAGCATGTTATTTTCTATACTCAAGTCAAGATTTATTTTATTTCTGGAGTGGTTTTGTTGTCTTTATTTTCTGATGTAATACAGTATTGGTAAAAACAAAAGCAAGTGTGCATTGTGAGAAAAAAAAAAGCCAGTATCTGCTGCAATGGAACAAATTTACTCATAAAAGAAATCAAGTGATTTTTTATTTTGCAAGGGACACAGATTGTTTATGTCATTCATAACTTTGTGCTGGTAGCTTTGCAAAACAAAGAGCTTAATACAAAAGGCCCCTGAGGCTTTCAAGATGCCAGTTCTAAAATTATTATAATCTTGTCTATTTTTTGATATTAATTTACAAGCGGAAATCCTTTTCGATGAAAGCTTTTGCAGAACAATGACACAATATTTGTAGTAAACTATAAGACAAAATATATGCCTGCATGAAATGTAATGAAGTTAAGCAACAAAGCTGCGAACTTCCTTAAAAAATCAAAATATGACCCTGAAGTGTTAGTGGAAATTCAGGTAGTAGAGATTTACAGTGGATTCTATGTCAAAAAGCAGCTTTTAAATTCAAATAGCTTGAGGATTAGTAAGGTCTGGGACAACAAGTTGCGACTATATCCATGTAGCTTATATTCTGCCAGAGTTTAAGCTGACAGTAATGCCTTGGGGCTAGGGTGGGAAACTTTGAGCAGATACAACTAAATCATACTTGTTAAATGAGTTTATAAATCACTCAACAAGCATGATTGAGCCGAAGGTTTCATTTATGCTTTAGCCTATTTTGACATTCTGAAGCAGGAAAAGAAAAACTGATTATTTAACAATGTGGAGTTCTGCCATTTATAACAAAAGCTCTTATATCACCATCTTTTTACATTGTAGCAGTGGAAAATTAAAGCATATATAAATAATTAAAAACATACAGTGTGGTTACAGCAGCTAATTTTGTGACAGTCATGTATAGAAAACCAATCAAGCTCCTACCGTAGTTCACTTCCAGTTCACTTCCTCACAAGTGAAATCAAAGAAAGACATAATATCATGTGTGATGGAATAATAGTTTTGCTGTGGCAGTATTTCAGTCAATCACCTGAATTTAAAATAAAACTAATTCATGTAAGCTTTCTCTTTTTCTTATTTATTTAATTTATTTATAGAACTTCATTAGTAATGACTGTCAAATACATACCACAACACCACATGCATTATCTCTTTCTGCTAAATGTATCACAGCATTTTTCTCTGAGAAAATCAATTATTTCACCTTATGCAATGTCAGTGAACAAACAACAATGATCTAATTTAAATTCTGAAAATTCTAGATGAATCTATATACTATAGATTTTTAAAAATAAATATTTAAGTTATGTTAACATTTTGAATACTAACAATGTTCTAATGATTAAAGAAATACAAATTAAGATATCCTGAAATGGAAGCAAGCTCAGAGGCTACATTCTTCAATTTTCAGTTGCTTATATATGTAATTTGCTTCTTATGAAGCAAATTATCATATTTTATGATTATGATCATATTTTATGATTATTTTATGATTATCATATTTTATGATTATGATTTTATAACTCTTATTTTATTTTACAAGCAAATTATCTCCTAATTTATTTCCTTTCAAATAGTTTCAACCTGTACTTCCAAAAATTCAAAATTTCCAAGAAATGTATGTTATTTTCAGTGGGCTTCTATTGCTAGTAATCACAGTTGACTTATTTCCAAAATAAAATGCAGAAAGTAAAGTAATGTGCATTGAATATTCACTTTATAATGAGAGATGTTGGCTGTTTCAAAACTCCGTAGTAACTGTGCTCCATGATCTCCTGAAACACTCCACCAAGACAGATGTGGAACACCTTGCTATCTTGCATGTCCACACATCTGGGCTGCCTTCCAATAGAAACCATGAGAGAAAGAAAGGAGAATCATCAAACACTCAAACTCCACACCAAAATGCATGAAGAGTTGTCCAGAGCACCCAAAACCAAGATGAAGACATATACTGAGGTTCCCTCTTCTAAGCATATTCTTGAAATGTCAGGAATAAATATTGGTTACCTAGGAATTCTTTTCTTGGAAATTATCTAGATGTTTGTGGCTGCAGCAGACTGAAATTCTTGCCTTAGGAGACAAAAAAAAAGAAAAGAAATTCATTTTTTTAATATTGCTATTATGTTTAACTATGATTCTATAGAGCATCTGGAACCTGTAAAATAAAATTGAATATATTTAATATATAACAATATAATAAGAAATAACTGTATATAGAAATAAGTATATATACTTTTTCTTCTTGAAAGGAAGCCATCAATTACTGCAAATAATTACTTATATCTTCTATCTATTCAGAAATCCCAAACACTATATTTACAAAGAAAATATTTGTTATGTGCTAGGGTCATCAAGGGAAGACATTTCCATAAGTACTTTCAAATGAACTTTTGATATGGACAAATATCAGCAGTTTTTTATTAAATTCATTCTACATAGTTGAACAGTCATTAAATTTCTAATATTAAGTTTCTAACAGTAAAATATCTCTTATAACTCTCTGATGATCTCACTTTAGGTGCTCATACAAAAATTTCTTCACATTGTTACCTGAAAACACATGCCCCTTTTCCTTTTTCCAAGTCTAGAAAAAGATTTGATTTTGAAGGTCTATGACTTGTTGTAACTTCTTCAAGAGCATGCCAAGAAATATCACATCTAATCCTAATTAAGGTAGGTTTGTTCTCAAAAATACATATTCACACATAGAAGGACTCTGCAAACGACAGAAATACTGCCACTTAGAGTAAACATCTAAAACATTACACAATACAATCCTTACCCAATGTGCTGCTCCAAATCCTGCAAAAATTCTGTTCATTCAGTCAGTAGCAATATCAACGAAATGAAAAAAAGGAAATAAAAAAGAAAATCTTCCATTTTATCAGGTTTGAAGTTTCCTATTTTAACTCACTTATATTCCTTTATCATTACATCATTTATCAAAATATATTACTTCTCTAATTTCCTCCTACTTCTCATAGAAAATCTATCTTGAAGCCACTGATAGCCTACACCTGTCTAAAATGGTTTTACAATTCAGTTTTGGTAATTCAGTTTATTTTCTGTATTCCTTGCCTAGATTTATTCTTGTCAGTGCCAGAATTTTCCTGAATCCTTCCAACTGTCTTGTTCTCTATGGGCACACATTGTCTTATTCTAATCTTTCTAACATGACTAGGATAATTATTTTTATAGTTGTATAAAAATTATAAATTATATATTGTATACAATATATGATATGAAGTTATATGATATAAACTCAAGAAACTGTATTTCTAAGAAACAGTTTCAGTCCAAACTTATGCATCTTTATGTTAGATGCTATTCTCTAATGTGCTGTAGTTTGATTTGCAAGGGTTCCCAGGACCATTCATTCCTGTTTTTTTATTCTCAGTGGGTGAGTTATAGATATCACATATTAGCACATATTTGACACTAATATTTGAAACTTATTTAAAAATGACAGGTCAAAGTTTCATTTAATTCTAATTCAAGCCTGGATACCATGCTTTTATAGTCTTTGAGGTCTATATTCAGTCAAAAAGCAGGCAACACTCAGTTTTTTATTTAAGTATGTTCTTAAGTATAGGTTTAAATATTAAACCAGGCAAATGCCACAACATTCTGAATAATATGCTGAGTAGTTTTCAGAACCTAAATACTTTGATCATCTTTTTCCTCACAATGGTGCCAATTCAAATAGCAGACTGCATTCCTATATTTTTTTCTTTTGCTTTCAGTAATACCATAACACAATATTTCTATATATCTTTTACCATTCTAAGCCAGAAGCCTGAGCTTCATTCATATGCCATAATCAGGATCTGGTAATAACTGAACAGTTGTTTAATATCAAAGGCTAGAAATCCCAAATATTAGCATTTACAAAATTGCTTGGGCTGGACATGCCATTTTAATGAAGGAATCTCATGATGTCTAAATAATTCCAGTCAAGCCTATCTTCAAATCTTGACAATGTTATATGGGCTAGTCGTGAGTGATTTTGCTCTTTTATTTTAGAAAACTACAGACCATAACATAATGAAATAGACGGTTCTAACGTAGTTTGTGCTTCCTATCATTATCACTATTGCAGGAGAATTAAAGAAAAGGGGAATAATAAGTATATTTGCCCTTAAAAATTAGAATCATATGTATGGTTTTACTGGATTCTTTGCAGGTAATCTATGCCAGATAAAAACTGCCAAATGGCAAAGTATTTTGACTTTTTTTCTTATATACATACATGTATCACAGAATCACAGAACAGTTAATGATAGAAGGGATATCTAGAGATCATATAGTCCAATCCTCCTACTCAGGCAGGGACACCTAGAGCATGTGACACAGGGTTGCATACAGGCAGGTTTTGAAGATCTCCAAAGAAGGAAACTCCACATCTTCTTTGGGCAGCCTGTTCCAGGGCTCTGTCACTCTCAATGGTCTTCTTGACCATAAGGGCACATTGTTGCCTCTCCTTATGGGAAACAGTATCGAAGGCCTTGCTGAAGTCAACTTAGACAACATCAGATTGATCAAAAACAACTTTTGCTTGGTGAATTCATGCAGACTACTCTTGATCACCTTCTTTTCCTTCACATGCCTAGAGATGCTCTCTAGGATGAGCTGCCCAATCACCTTTCCAGGGATGGAGGTGAGACACGACCAGCTTTTACTTTTCCAGCTTCCTCCTCTTGCTTTTTCTGAAGATTGCAGTGATGTTGGCTTTTTTTCCAGTAGTCCAGCACCTCCTTTCTCTCCAAGACCGCTCGAAGATGATGGAGAGTGGTTGAGCAAAATCCCCTGCCTGTTCCCTCAGCACTCTTGGGTGCATGCCATCCAGGTCCGTAGATTTATGGATGTCCAGTTTGCCTAAATAATCCCTAACCTAATCCTCCTTGATCAGCAGTAAGTCTTCCTCTCTCCGCATTTCCTCTCTTGTGTCCAGGCTATGATGGGATATGATTAACATGTAAGTTCATGAAAGGGGAATATAGATAAGAAGGGGCCAAACTCTTCTTGGTGGTGGCCAGTGACAGGACAAGGGGTAAAGGGCATAAATTAAAACACAGGAAGTTTAATCTCCATGTGAAGAAGTTCCTGTTTGAGCCCTGGAACAAGCTACCCAGAAAGGATGTGAAGTATCCTTCGGAGATCTTCAAAACCCGCTTGGATGTGACCCTATGCCATGTGCTCTAGTTACTCCTGCTGGAGCAGAGGGGTTGGACTAGATGTTATTTAGAAGTTCCTTCCAATCTCAGCCATTTTGTGAATCTGTGATTCTCTGATTTAGAGATGGTTCATATAGACAGAAATTGTAGCTTTGCTCCAGTTCATTTTCAGATGCCAGTCACTTTGTTGACTTACATGTTCAGAGTAGCGTCTCCAGAAATTTTACAATCCATTTATTTGTTGAAGTGGTCATTTAGCTGGGAAAGTTAAAACTAATATTTCCCAGAATATTTGGCATTTTTCCTTTTTTTTTTTTTTTTTTTTAATGGAAGGGACAAACAAACTCTTTTGAAAAGACTTCCATTATTCAAGTTGTCTCATTTTTTTCTCTCTCATTATGGCTGAGGAGGAAAGTATTAGTTTATTTCTTAAAAGAAAAAGAAGCATCTATTCAGAAAGTGGAAGAAATTGAGACATTAGTAAATATTACTAAAATCAATTAATTTAAGGTTTATTAAGGTTCACTATTAATTAACAGAATAAAACATCTAATGTTGGGAATATAACTGTACATATACATGTGTAAATAATCAAATTAATTTCTAAATTTTTAATCCACTAAATTAATAGTGGACAAAAAAATTACAGATGAACTTATTTTAAACTATTTTTTCCATCTCTTATTTATCATAGGAACTAGTTATCCTGGTGTTTTAATTGTTTGAATTAGAATAATGTCTTCTATGCTGTGTATATTTGGGAAAAGTAATAGTGAAATGGGGAAACATGAGGAACTATTGACATTTTCATTTTATTAATATTATGAAAAAAAGCTTAGGGTTGTAAAAATGTAAATGTTAAAGCAATAATAAGTGCATTTTACCTTAAAATAATCTTACCTTTGATTGATTTAGCTGTACATGGAGCTTTAGATGAGATTGAATCAAATAGGTGGAGAGAAAACCCTAGGGTTAGAGGAATTAATTTTATTTTTTTCCATAAATTGGCCTAGCAATATTCATAGCTCTTTTTGTTTGTTTTGTTTTTTTTTTCCTTTTTTTGAAAAATAAATATATTTTTTCCTACAACGGTATAATACTGTTTCAAATACATTCCTTGTCTACTTGACAAGGCAAGTGAGCTTTGTTAAAAAGCAAAGCAAGCAAGCAAATAAACAAACAAAAAACCGTAGTTATATAAAAGCTCATTTACAGAATTTATGGAACTTTCAAACATGGATGCTGATCACTACCCGAGCGACTGACTTCAGAGAAATCTTTGTTTAAGTAAGAAGTGCAGGACAAATCCCACCTAACAGCTGGATTTCATATTTCAATACCAATGTCATGCTATGGTATGGACTTTGAAATAGAGTTGCTTTTTGATTTTAATAGGTATTTCTCACTGTAAGTGTACTAGAATGTGGACCTCCTTTTCACTGTAATTATGAACATATTTGAAATATTCAAAAACCTTTGCAATATACAGTGACTCATTTGAGAATGGAAGTAAGATATATGAATTTTTAAACCACCATGGAATGTTAGGTCTGTAGTAATTGTTCATTATGCAGCTGTTTAGGCAGCAGGGTATATAAAGTAAGGATTCTGAGTCACACATTTTCCTACCCGAGTGAAACAGTCTGATAGATAAACAATTATGTTTCTCTTGGCAATAACAATCATATGGATTGTATACAGAAAAGCACAGCAATTTTCAAGAAATCCTGCCTTCAATTTCGATGCTTAGGCCAACACTCCTGCTGAATACGCTGCTGCATCTGTGGTGTAGTAGCCCTACACTTAAAACGAGGTAACATCTCAAAGAGAGAAATTAGATTCTGCAAAAGAAGAAGAAGAATAGAAAGTTAAATTTCAAAAGCTAGGGAGGAATAATAGAGGAATAGAGGAATAGGAATAATTACACTCTACAGGTTGCAACATCCCATTGAGTTTTTAAGTTGCTAATATGCTCTCTCTTGCCGCTCTTTTTATACTTCCCATCTCTTACATGAGCATTTGTCCATGTCTGCTACAAATACTGTGTGCGAATGTAGTGAAGCAGCATAATTCCTCATACACATATTCTAAAAAATCAAAAATAATTTCTGCAGTAATATTAGAGATTTTCCTTTTAAAAGTGTACAAATAGGGCCAAAAATTTATTCTGAGTCTTCAGATTGTAATCCTGCTGTATATAGATAGATATTAAAAGAAAAGCTAATACTCATTTTACTGCTTAGCACTTTTCTTGTCTCCAAGATTCCTACTGGTTTGCTGTTCCAATAGCTTACTAATAGTTAAAATATCTAATAGCATGTGTTCTTCTAAATTCACACACTTATTTCATGTCCTTGTGCTAACATGCATTTTTCCTTCTCCATATTTGTACCTGAACTCATGTATGAAAACAAAGATGTTCTTATATGCATGCAAAACTTTCTCTGTCTATGTTAGACAAGGCACTTTGACTTCGTCTTGCATTGTATATGATCTTTTCTTTCCTGATCCTTTTGAGATCCCTTCTTTGTATTTTGCTTTTCTTTTCTGAATGCTGCCGTACGGAGCAGAAACTGTCAGCTTTGTAAACTTGCATTAAAAAAAAAAGTTATCTATCACACAAATACGTTTCTTAACACACACTCTTTTTTGAGGTATCACAATCATTATTCACATATGTCATCACATACATGTGATAGGCCTTCTTTTTTATTCTTTCCTGTTTTTTTTTAACCTTATCCTAGCACATAGACAACAATCTTGCAATTTACTCCTAAATTAATGATCTACTTTGTGATATTCTATTTTTTTTTTCAGTTCTATGTCTCTCAGCATCATGCCATGCATTAAGTATATTGATATTTTGACATATAGGCAGTATCTCAGCAATCATGTATCATCAACACGTTTTTATCACTTATTTCAAGGTCATTAATGAAATGAAAATATTAAGTAAGATGGTTCCCAAGATCAATGCTTAGCTAATTCTCTCTAGCTTTTCAGTACCAATTATTATCTTCCTCCCAGTCTTAGATTATTCTTTTCTTAATTTTACCTGTTATCTCCTTAAGTAGCACCAAAAAGTGCTCTTTACAGAAGTCCATGTACTGCATTAATTTTTCCTAGAAACTGATTATTAGAAAAGCCTGTATATTTAATTGGCACATTTTATTCCAGTAAATTGATTATGCATTTTATCCTTTATTTCATTTCAATTCTTTTCCTTATCAACACTGACTAAAATGTGCTTCAGTTCTATTTCTCTGATATCTATTCTTAACATCTACCTCACATGCAAGTTCTTCCGTTCTAATAGAGGACAGCCCAGCAATTCTGTGACCTTCCCAACAAGTCCTGATATTAAGAAAGTAAGTATCCATTAACTGCCTCCTCATGTTTTCCATGACTGTAATTCCTGATTTGCACTTCAATAATTATTATCACATCTATCTATGCATCTTTCAGAGTTTCATCAGCTAATATTTCATACACTTAGGACTAATATTTATCCTATGATATCTTAGTTCAGTGTCCTCAGTATTCCTTCATTATTTGGTCCATCATCACTGATTCATTATATTCATTGTCATCTTTTTTTTCCCAATTCTGTGTGCTGTTACAAGAGAAGAGAGAGGGAAAGAGAGAGAAAGAATAAAGAAAAGAGAGACAGAAGCAGATAGAGAGGGAGTGGGAGATAGACAGAGAGAGACACAGAGAGAGAAGGGAAGGAAGGAGGGAAGGAGGAAAGGAGGGAAGGAGGGAGGGAGGGAAGGAACGATCGACTGA
>JAUBOD010000982.1:833764-864203 GCA_032353885.1 Nothura maculosa | reverse complement strand
AAGGAAGGAAGGAAGGAAGGAAGGAAGGAAGGAAGGAAGGAAGGAAGGAAGGAAGGAGGGAGGGAGGGAGGGAGGGAGGGAGGGAAGGAAGGAACCTTTCAAAATAGGAAGAAAAAAAATCTAGCAGTTTCTTGGACAATAAAAGCCATCACAGATTTTGAGGCAAAAGAAGTAATGAAGGAAGCAGTACAATTGATTTAGGAGAGCTGGGAATCACGTTTATCTCTCTCTGAATTATGCTAAAAAAGAAAGAACCAATATCTAGATAAAAATATTTCTCTATTACTTTTGCCAGTATTTCCTTTTGTTTCTTTTTGGCATTTTGGTAGAATCAGGTGTGAATTATTTAAATTAAAACTGCAAGGTTATGGAAGAATTTGGATACAGAAAACAAAATTCCAACTTTTGTATGACTGAATTTTCATTTGAAATGGATTAAAATCCTTTCAACTTCTATCAAAGAGTGGAGAATAATTAAGCTAGTAGCAGTGTATGTCATTGCTGTGATAGCAAGAAATAACTTATTTTTGCCCTGAATGATTGCATAATGGAATGAGAAGAATGAGAAGCAGCTAATGTAGGTTTACTTAGGAGGTAGGAACATGACCTAGGAAGTAGAACATGAATTATAGATGTTCTAAATTTAAGGAAATGCCAATTTGGCCCTAAAATCCATATTTACATAATTTTCAAACTATGTAAATTCAGTTTTCAAAGAGTTGCTTATTTTGCCATAAGGAGAAAAGAGGACAAAATTATTTTTGAGAAGAGGATTTTGGCAGTCAAGGCATATTCAAGGAAGTGGGATAGGAGATTATTTCTTTGTGAAGGAAAGATTTTTAGAAAGTTGGTTAGTATGTCTTAGACAAAAATTATTTTTCTGAAGTTTTCTAGAAGAAGATGGAGTCTTCAAACCTGCAGATTATAAATGAACAAAGTTTCTTTGATTGTCCAGAAAAGTCTATGACTAATTCTTACCTTTGATCCTTATCTTTGATTCTGTATTCCTATTTTTACCATAAATTGGTTTTTATCTATTAATTCTTATTTTCATTTGTGTAAATGTTGAGGGACAAGGCAAGTATACTATTTAACTAAAACTATTTATGCTAATCTGTATTTTTAAGCTATTGAACAAAATATGTGTAGCTGATTCCAGAATAAGTTTATGGCTTCTCATCAGGCTGCATAGGAATATTAGCAGTCAAACTAAATGAATGGCATCTCAAGTTTATATGGAGAAATATGCATATCAAAGGAAGAAATGTATAAATAATATAGAAAAATATTGCACATTTTTAGCAAGAATTTAATTTTGTGTCACATGCCCCAAAAAACATTTTGATATAATTTTGCAGTCCTATGTGCTGATGTGGTAACTTTATAAGTACCTTACAACCTTGCTTTAACAATTCATATTCTATCTGAGAAAATTGTACTCCATGGTAAAATATCCTGAAAACAGCATGAAGTGGTTCAATTTTGTCTTGCAAAATTACATCATTTATCCCAAAAAAGTGAAGTACAACAAAACAGATTAGTTTTAAAATACATACTTAATCCTGTCCTATTTATGACTATATTCCTGTCACAGTTGTGTAAGCTGAAAGGGAAATGAGTTGGGCAGAACTGTACATTTAATATATTTTAGTATTATATTTATTATGTCTTTTAATATTGAAGATTGCTGATAAGACATATGAATTTATCGATGCTCTAATATAGATACATAGAAATCTATTATTTTGATTCGTTCCATGAGAATTTCGTTATTACTATCTAAAAAAGATCTGACATCCAAATTTAGAGTGAGATTTATAGCTTCAGATGGAGACCATGTAGCTATTTACCTTCTGTTTCCTCTACTTTTTCAATTCTGTAGTTGCATTCTCCATAATCTTCCACCTAGATCCTAAATTAATGAAAAAAAAAAAGAAAAAAAAGCTTTAATGAGCTTATTCAAAGTTATTTTGTGATTCATGACTTAAATGATTCCTGGACAGGCTTAATAGTCATTTCTGAGGATACTGGGACAAACTATCCATATTTTCCATATGATATATTTTGTGTGTAAAATCAGCTTTTATCCTCTTTTTTTTTCTTTTTTCCTTTTTCTATGGGGAACTTACCTTTTTTAATTTCTGTATCAAGAAATATGTTTAGCAGAAGACATTGCTTTTGACCAGATGAGGATGGCAGTGATAGAACTGCCAAACCTCTAGCAGAATTTGCCCAGTAATGGACCTAGGCAATCTTACAAACATTTTAAAAATATAATTTTACACCAGAAAGTAATTTTAACTTTAACTTTTTTACTGAAAAGCAACTTTTCAGTGATTTTGTTGATAATTCAAATTATTCAAACATATATCTTCTTTATAGAAGAAGAGAGTGACATGTAACATACTCTTAATCTGATCTACTATTTTCCTTAAAGATACTGACATCAGCATTACATAAATGATAGTCCTGTTAAATTAGGAAAGAATCAGTGTGGAGAGGAGTAAGACATTCACACATGAGGAATTGTGTGTCTTTGATCAAACTGAAAGATATTTCAAATTCAAAATGTGCACTCAGAAGAGACATGAAGAGTTTCTTCTATAAATTAGAAAGTTAAATGCAGACAAGACCTACCTTTCTGTATTCTAATGAGTTACCTAATACAGTATGACTGACAGTATAAAGTCAACAAACTACTTCTACCTGAGATAGGGACATTTCAATGCTATTTACTAGTAGGAAGGGAATGTATCTTCAGTAGAGTCTTCTTTAAAGATGCACAAGCTTCTTCAAAGTCAGAAATTTATGTGGCGAGTTTATGGAAATGATAGAGATAAAATTTTCCACCCTATAGAATAAATTGTCTATTTTCAGTACAAGATCTTTACACTCATGAAACAATTTCTTTCAGAGCAGCAATTCACAAATACAATTGTTTTAGTCCACTCGGTTTATTAGCAGGACATGACTGTTTTGTACCTGAGTAGACAGAATGAAATAGGAGTCCTGATATCTACTGATAGGGTATCCTTTTTCCTCAGTTTTCAGAATCTGAACCTGACCTCTCAATATGCTCTTATCCCTGTGCATTCTGAAGTCATGCTTCACACTGCTGAATGACTAATACATATGCACATATATATATTTTAATACATGTATATGTATGGGCTTTCCTTAGTTTTCTATAATCTGATGTAGATCTGACTGTCTGATCATTTTTTATTTAAACAGCCTAGCATTCCATTTCTACTTGCTTGTCTTCTTTTAACATTCACTTTTAAAATGTATTTCATACCACTTACTCTAAATAGTTTGCTTTGTTTTTCCTTGTTTTTCAATGCCTAGCTTCATTATGGCATTTAATTACTTCCAAAAGCTATTTATTGCTGTGTATATAATCCTTAGTCATGAATATTATCCCTTAATTAAAGCCATCAACATCCAATGTGTCATCTGGCATATACAACTCTCCTTAGGGATCTAATTCACCAAAGCATAGACTTGAAATTTAAATTTTCATATCATCCAAAAAATAAATTCACAGAATCACAGAATCAGAGAATGGTTAAGGTTGGAAAGGACCTCTAGAGACCATCTAGTCCAACCTTCCTGCTCAAGCAGCGACACCTAGCACATGTGGCACAGGGTGGCATCCAGGCGAGTTTTGAAAACCTCCAGAGAAGGAGACTCCACAACCTTCCTGGGCAGCCTGTTCCAGGGCTTTGTCAGCCTCCTGTCACTGGCCACCACAGAAAAAAGCTTGGCCCCCTCTTCCTTACAATCTCCTGTCATGTATTTATACATGTTAATAACATCACCTCTCAGTCTTCTCTTCTCCAAGCTGAACAGGCCCAACTCACGCAGTCGCTTCTTGTAGGGGAGATGTTCCATTCCTTTAATTGTCTTTGTTGCCCTTACTGGACCCTCTCTAGAAGCTCCATGTCCCTCTTATACTGGGCAACTCGGAAATGCACACAGTATTCCAGGTGTGGCCTCACCAGAGCTGAGTAGAGGGTCAGGATCAGTGACAAATTCAAGTCACTGGAATTCCCTCTGTTGTTGCCTTGTGTTTTCTAAGGAAACCTTAATTTGTGTTGCTAATATTGGAATCACTGCATTTGTTCAGTGTGATGATTATAGCTCAAGATTTCTCAGAATTAAAAATTCATCTCTTTTCTGTTCTAAAACCAAGGAGGAGTCTGAATTGTGTAGAAGGAAGGTATATACAATGAGTTATAAAGAGTGATTTGTTTTTTTTTTTTACACTTCTTATTTATAACCCAGACCACCTCCCCTTTTTCCTCTCATCCTTGAATATTACATTTATATCAGTTGAACAGATGACTTCATAGTTTAGAAAATCCTGAAAGGAAAATTGAACAGAAGAAGCATTTAAACAACTGAACAGGTGTATTACATTTTAAAGGAAAATAAGTAGATGTGATAAAAAGTCATTTCTTCTACACAACCTGCACAATTTTTCTACCCAGGAAAATCAGTCTAGTGGGAGTCTAATCTTTCTTTTACAGAATCAGATTCTATCACCAACATAGAGAATATGCTACTTAAAAAAAAAAAAGAAAAAAAAATAGAAAGAAAGGAATAACATTACTGATCACACTTTTTTTTAAGTTCAATATGAAAGTTATTCTTTGTGTCACAGAGAATCAGACAGTGGATGCCACCCTACACCATGTGCTCTAAGTGTCCCTCCTTGAGCAGAGAGGTTGGACTTGATGACCTCTAGAGAACCCTTCCAAATCAAACACTCTGTGATTCTGTGTGATTCTGTGACAGCAAGTCTATTATTCTGATAGGAAACATTTCCTCTATTGAGATGAGTTCCTGTAAGTTCGAATGCTAGCTGAAGTACAAAGTCAACATTTATAGTTAGCTGTAGGGGATAGCTCTCCAAAAAGACTCACTACAAATTTGACTACTCAAGGAAATTTTTTTTTAAGTACTAACCAAAGAAAGGAGTCATATCCAAAGACTTGAATTTCCCTGTACCCTATCATACAAATATTCCAAATACTCAACTAATGAATCGTATTTTCCAGCCTTCTGGTCCAGTGATGAGTAAATTCTGTCAAAGTTAAGCACTTCAAGATAGGAGAGAATCTATACTTTCCTAAGAGACCTAATATTTTGAATATTTGAGAAGTTCGCGAAACTGAATCTCTATAGATGCTCTCTAAGTCTCAGTGTCTCATAGACTTAGATAAAATTGTATTTCATTTTAATAACCTGATGTGCTATCTATATAATCTGTTATGTATGTGCACTGGTAAAGAAATCTGGCCAAATAGAGGCCACTATCAGAAATTCAATGGGAAAGAAATATGGACAACTAGCTAACAACCATCTAATATCCAAATATTACACTAGTAGTCCAGACCAATTATACCCACAGAGTTACAAACCTTACCTTACTAACATGACGGCATAACTTCAGTGGATGAAAGTTGACTCCAAGTCAATTGTAAAATTCTTTCACTTCAGGAATAAAATACTGCACTACAATGAATCTTACCTACAACAAGACAACAACAACAAAGGAGGTCAAAATAAATAAAATGTTAACAAATAGCTATTCTTCAAGAATTTTACATACAAGAACTTAGAAATCAGATATACCTTTTGATACAAGACTTTAAAAAAATACATTGATTTATTAAAATATTCTTAAATATTTGATAAATTATTAATTTGTTAAAAATATTCTTATGAGACTGCAAATAACTACACTACACCACTTAATTGTTTCCATTTACAAATGGAAAAGTAGACAAAAGAACACACAAACAAGAAAATATTTAGATTAGCATGCCATTCTAAAGTTATACCACATACACAAACACAAAGACTTATAGTCCTTCACACATATATGCAGTACTACTGTTAAACTCAGTTAACTAAAAACAAATATCTTGGATCACAATTAAATTTCTAAACTTTTAAACTGTTTTAAAGACAAATCAGGAAACTATCCACAGGGCAAATTAATACAAAATATAAAACGAATGACAAATATGTTTTAGACATACCTCCATCTCTGACATCTGAAGACAGCTACATCTAGCATTTATCTGAGATAAGAAAAGGAATTTTTAATAATTAGTTAAGACTTTCCTGTCAAATATTTGATATCTGACATATCCAAACGGTATTTGAAACTCAAAAAGAGAGAAATAAAATCTGTGTTCAATTAAATATTACTCCCCTTAGTTTATGAAAAAACAAAGTTCTAACTAAACCAAACAAAGTTCTAATGAAAACGCTCTTTCAGAGACCCTCTAAAAGTTTCAAAAAAGACAGCTGTGTTTTGTTAATGGGCAATACTGAACGTTAACCTTTACACAAAGTTTCAGGCCGTCCTTTATTGTCGCTCTTATCAATAGTCTTTCTCATGAATCAGAAATTTTAACACTGTACCATAAATCATATGATTAATAAGACTTTTTGTTTTGAAAATAATGATGTCTCATAGTTAGATGCAGTGCTTGTAGAAAGAAAACAGTCTCATGTTCAAAAGTTCTTGCCTAAGTACCACTACCTACCGTATCATTAATGAGATTGCCCCAGGTAGCAGGGGGGCCTGAAGACCTAGCGGAGTTGCCAGACACCACTGGTTTTCAATAACAATGTCGTCCATATACAGAAGGTGGATGATATCAGTACACTCTGGAGTTACAGGAACGAGTAGAGCAGCCATAGTGATCACCATAGTGATTCTATGATTCTATTATTTTATATACTCATCTACTGAGTGAAACTCAAGCAGGCAGATGACCTCTGGGAATGCAAGGCACACAGGAAAAGCAAGCACTTGTAAACTAGGCATTCATTCATTAGGTGCCAAAGGAACTCTAGTACTCAATCTTTAATACCTGAAGTCCTCGTAGTTGAATAACAAGTAAGGAGAAACTTTAAATCCTATAAGAAGACATTCAGTGGCATTCATTTTTCCATGTACACTTTTTCATATCTGTCTTCAAGTGTGAAGACCTCACATTACAGCAGTGTCCAGAACTTCTACCCTAGCTCGTCATACTAATTAACAATAGTTTACCACCAGTAGAACTTGTCTTAAATTAAAATATGATGTCTGAAATGATCCAAGTGTTACAAATGGAGTGAGATGCAATGAGGAATTCCTGGAATTAAAAATCAAAATTGAGGTTTGCAATTTATTTTCAAATGCAAAATGAATACTCATCCCAGGACTAAGGCCAGTTTCAGATAAGGTTTCAGAACAATATGATAAAACTGCAAAAACTCCCTATATTTTTTTTCCAGTATTCAGTATAAGATAACAACAATAAGGTCAACTGATTCTGCAGGATTTCCAATCAGGCTTCAGGATTACACAAGAGATGGCAAAATCCCTCCCCTTCTTTCTTCCAGAAAGATTGACTTTGTGCAATCCTTGACACAGTCCTATGCCTAGAGATACAATTAAACTGTTACTAATTACTATATAATAAGTTCATAATGAATTATTAGACAATTTTATTCTGCTAAAATATTATTTATAAAATGCTAGTCCTAGTTTTTACTCATTACACATTCATTTGCTAAGTCTTGAGAGGCCGTAGATAGTATTTTCATAACTGTTAACAGCCAATAATTTCCATTCAGATTTTTAATTTTTTATTTTTATTTCAAATGCATTTAGGATTTTTTTGTATGTCTAAATTTGACAAGATATATTTTTTTTGAAGAAACTATTCTTAATAACCATACTAAAATGAGAAATGGAAGATCTATGAATTCAAATTTTTCTCCTGGATAATGTTTATTATTAGACATACTTATTTGGATATTTCTCCTTAATATTTTTTTTCTAGGAATTAAGAATTACCATAAAAAGCCAAAAGGAAAAAATAAAATAAAATAAAAGATATAGACCATATGAAGAGCATTATTATAATACAAGCATGTAATAGTTTATTCATTTTTTATTGTTTCATGTTGATTAAGCCTTGCTCTTGAAACAAGGAGAACATTTTTAGCATTTGCAGGACGTGTTCCCATAGTAAAAATGCCATTGTTTGCTTAAGCCCTTATGCTATGAGATTTTTCCCTACTGATCATTGTAAAGCTTATTTCTATCTTTTAAATAAAGCAGTAAGTAAAAGATTATTAAAAATCACCAGTAATAAATTCAACAGTTTCTCTTGTATTACATCCTTATTAAAATATTAAACTTACTGATATATTCTCACAGATAGCTCTTTCTAAATAAACTGATGTCACTCAAGGCAAGAAAATAATAAAAATAATTATTAGACTCTAATTAGTCTTCCAGCATAACATCATTATGGTTCATATTTACTTTATTCAGCCAAGAAATGTTAGTAGCTGACATCATGTCTGAGAAAATGTCACAGCAGACTAGAAAGATTTCTGAACAAGTTAAAATCACCATTTAATGCAATGCTACTATTCCTAGTATCACCAATTGTAGAAAATATTATTTTATAAACATGTGCAAAGAACTTTTACTTTCCTTTGAAGTGAACAAAAAATCACTAAAGCAAACCTATCTATCAAACAGAACATGGTAAGATTCCATGCAATGAGAGTATACCTCTTCCAATGTGCTTATAATATAATATATAATAGTATAATATAATATATATATAATATGTAATATATAATAATAATATAATATAATAGTGTATTAGGAAAGACAACACCTTCTGATAAACTCTCTATAGTGTGTGATATAGAGAATGTCTATTTCTGTTCATTTTCATATAGAAAATGACTGACAAAAATAGTAGAAAACTATGAACTATGAGCATCTATCAGGGTGAGAATAAAATGTGAAAAAAGCCTATAAAAGCTGTCAGAAAGAACAAAAAACATTTGATCCTTAGTAGTTAAAAAACACTGTAAACAAAGCAGGTTATATTTTCATTTCAAATAGTCCTGTGATCAGACTGAAGTGAGATAGCAGCTGCTTAAACAGAGTTAACAAGACAGATACTTCAAACTCAGTAAAATGTTACTGTGCAGTATGATGTGGCAGTTTGCTTTAATGAAAGTCATCTTTTCTATTATAAACAATTTGTGCTATCAGAACTTCTATACATGAAAATCCACAAGAAGAAATTGTTAACAGTGGTAGTGAGGAGACAATACATTTTAGATTAAAACTAAGGTGCTTAAGAAGGCTCTAGTTTTGTTTTGTCTGATGTTTCTTTTGTCAAGCAATATTTTCAGATGATAAAACTTCTTTTTTATTTGAAAGAATAAATTACTGAATTTTTGTACGTAAATATATAAGGATTAATATAAATTAGAGTTGTTTTCAGTTAACTATAACTGTTAAACTTTCCCTGATTTGAGCCAGGTAATGACTTGACCTCCCAAATACTTGGATACAACCCTGTGCCACGTGCTCTAGATATTAAGCAGGGGGTTGGACTAGATGATCTCTAGAGGTCCCTTCCAACCTCAACCATTCTGTAATTCTCTGATTATGTTATTCTGTGCAGTCTGTGATTCTGTGTAGTCTGTAGAATTATCATATAATTCACCCTATATTTTTTTCCTGACTACTTTTTTTCATCTGCCCAAGTCATGTTCAGCAGTTTATAAATAGAGTCTGAAGTCTGAACAACACAAATATGGAAAAATTTACTCCATTTCAAAGAAATGGTGAAATTTATATCTTAAAGAAATTCCATTTTCAAGTTTATTGTATAAATCAGGCAGGAGAGTACAATTACAGCCTGGAGAACCATGTACTCTTGGAAGAATGCTAACAGAACAGACTAGGTAGAACAAAATGGAAACCATGGCTCTGCTTTATATTCCAGGCCAACACTAAGAATTTTAATTTTTAGCTCTCATCAGTACTCTACCAGCCATCCTCACTATTGTTTCTGAAAGACGTTTAGAAAAAAAAATAAACAACTAGCATTGATTTCACAACACATGAAATTTGCCAAAGACATATTTCCTACTTTTTCATCTTGAAATATTTCCTTTCTTCTTACCTTTCCAACAGATTATATTGGGCAATCTAGACTGCAAATATACTGATAGTTTATTATTTAATTACTATTAAACACTCTCACATTGTAAATGCAACTACTATTGAAATCTTCTATTCATAAAACTTGTAATTCCTCATCTGCAATCATAATAGATTGATTCTTTCTCTTTCTCTATCTTGTGTCATTTTAATCGTAAGAATATGTCTCTGACTTTGCTATTTGTGGGTTTTTGTCATACAAACAGATATTATAGCTGTGAACACCATAGAAAAGTCTGAGAGCAAATTGATAAATTTGTATTAAGACCATCTTGAACAGAATACAGCAGATGAGATCGATCAACAGTTCAACTAGGAAAAGCAAGCAAATTACTGGAGAATAATCATAATAGAGAGTGATGCAATCCCGTACCAGGAAATTTTTTGGAAGTGATGGGATTAGCAAATAAATTGAATTCTAGTATTCCCTAATTTTTTATAGCTCAACTTTGTCATCCTTACAATGTGCTTCAGTACATTATTTTGAGTGTAACATGTAATGTGCTAAGACATATGCAACCTCTCTTATGATTATAAGTCACAGAGTTTATTTATTATTATGAATTATGTCCAATCCTATTTTGCTATATATTGTCCAGTTCTGAAGTGTCTTTTGTTGCAAAGAGAATCTTGGAACCTCTAAATGTTAGTGGAATAGTCTGCTTTGGCAAACTCCCTGAAACATAACTGTCAAACTCACCCAAAACCTTACAAAATGCTCCTATGTTGTATGCCATAGAATGCAGCTATAATAAACTCATAAAAAGCCATGTAAACATTATAACCTGTTTTTACAAGCCCTTTAAGTGCCAGGAGCAATTGACCTGACACAGCTTGGCTAGTTTCAGCTTCCAAGTCTCCATAAGCATCTAGGATCCTACATGGGTATTCAAGTGCCTCAGGCTTTGGAAGTCTAAAATAGAAGCAGATAAAATGCTATCAGCTATTTAATTATTCAGTTCAGGCAGATGTTTGATATTTTCAACAGCAAACATCTAAAATTGAAGTACCTGTGGAAATCAGCTGACTGTTTTTATACTGTTTATTAAAATAAATGTCCGCAATATCTTGAGCTGTTCCCTTAAATAGCTACATCTGTTATACTGGAAAGAAAAATAGAAAGAAAAGAAAAGAAAAAGTTTATTTAGAGTAAGAGTATCCCTACCTTAAGGCTTTCTGATCATGACATCTTCCCTAAGGTCTAACACTCCTGTTTTGTTTGAGAAAAATGCTGAAGACCTGAGTCCTCAGGGGAAACTGAATTTCACTTCAGTGCACTTCAATGGGATTTTTGCCTGAGCAATAGCTGAAGGATTTAGCCCACTGCTTTCTTCATGAACAAACATCATGAATTTTACAGATTTTGACTTCTGCTAAATACTTACCCCATTAAATAGCTTTGGGAAATCAGCCATACAATTAAAACTTATTTTATGCTTTCAATAAATTTAATCAAGCAATTTCAGCTTTCAGAATTTTATGTGTATATATATATATATACATATACATGCAAATACACTTACATTATATATATACAAATATATGTGCCTATATACATACATTGCATATACACACATATGTACATGTAATGTACATATGTATATTGCTGTCACTGTGGCAACTGCTGTTTGCCTCAGACAACCCTTAAACACTTAGACTTAGCAATGGAGGTGTACGTAACTGTGATTGTGAAACTTCATTAAACAGCTAAAAAATCCCTTCTTCATACACGTAGCCACCATAAAATATGCACCAATTTGCCACTTATTAATACTTATATTCTATTCCTTCCATTCTCATAAAAAATGAAAGTATGAAATACTGAGTGGGTAGCATTAGAGATTCAAAGGCAGTTTCAGATTTCTGCTTAGCTTACATTTGTCAGAAATGTTTTAATGCCACATCTGAACATTGTGTAATTTTTACATGCCAGTGACTGTCCCTGGATATGGAGATTTAGATCAATTGTTTGTTTAGGTGTACATTTAACTTTCAAAGTCTTAAACATGAAAGACTTGGATGAAAAACAGTCTTTGACTTCAGTAGATAGTCCAAATGTAGACAGCTGGCAAAAAGTATCTTCCCTAAAATAACTAAATACTTATACCTTGCTGTAAAAAAATGTACAATGCCAGAGAAGAGTCTTCAAAATTCTGCTTTTGATTTGACTGAATGACACAAGAAAACTTTTAGCTAAAGATGTTTATTCTGAGAACCTACTACTGACAGATAGAAATTTTAAGCTGTATTCTGGGATGTAGTACCCACTATATTTATAACTATTCATTTTAGAGAAGTAAATTTGGAATGAATTATTTTTTAGAAAGAAGACTTTACAACTTCATAAGTACAGAATATGCTCCTGCACTCAGACAGATCTCTAGTGATCATCTTGCCATGACAAAATTGCATTTTGAAATATTTGCATTTTCAGTACTCTGCCACCTAAACAGGCTTATAATCTTGAACTGAGTGTCTAGGGTCCATGACGGAACTTAAAAGGACATTTGGACCCCATATATGAGATTTGCAGAAAGTGGTTTCCTGAATAGAGAGAAACATAAAGCAAATGAAAAAAGGTCAGAGAGTAGGTTAGATTCATCTATATAGTATATGTAGCTATTTCCCCCAAAGTGGTTGACTAGACTCCTGTTCAGAAGATAAGTTTTAATTAGTTCAAACTATATCTTGCTATCCAAGAGATATATAGCTACTCTGTCTACAAATGAAAAATGATGATTTAAATCCAGGAATAGGAAAAGAGATCTTATTGACAAGATTTAATAAATGATGCCAGATTTAGTAAATGATCAGGTAAATATCACTTTTCAAAGTAATAATATGGCTGATCAGGTTTTGTTAAAAAAACAAGCAAACAAAAGAAAACAAACAAACATAAAGACTATGTTTTCACTCTGTGGGTGGGCAATTACACTAGTGTAGCTATAGAAATGCTAGTGGACTACAGTTCATATTTAGTCATTCTTGGAAGCAAAGCTTGATATTTAAATCCACACCTCACGTTGACATCTTGGGCTGACTAGTGTGAAATTTAATTTGTGCTGTTAAGCCTCAAAGGCCTGGGGAATACGAGATGAACAATACACATTAAATTCCCATTTTACAATATGCTTCAGAAATAAAATAGCTACATAGACTATACAGATGAATCTAACCTACTCTCTGCCCTCGGGATCCACTGCCTCTGAGAGAGTTACAATTCTATGTAATGCACCTGGAAAGTAGACTTGACCTTTGGATTTTTGATCAGTTGGAAGGCAATAAAAAATTCCTAGCTAAAAAGGTGCCAAGCTGCAGTATGTTTAAGTTATCTCATTGACCTCCCTTCAGTTTTATCTAAGGTCAGTGGCTATTCATAATCATGAAAAATAACCCTAGTGCCTTTGTCAAGAGGAAAAAGAAGACCTTAACAAAAATCCTGCCATTCTAGATAGAAACTATAGCCATAAAAATCCCACAATGACAAAATATTTCAGTTTTAAAACTCAACCCAAAACCTCAATGGTTTGGGGAAGATACTTAGTACTAGTTGTCCCTCTATTAAGAATAATCCTACGTTACAATCCTACATAAGTAATTCTACAGCTGCCTCTTCAAGTGCAGAGTCCTGAAACTGTACAGTGTTTTTTGCTGTTTATTTACTTGTTTAAAAAAAAATACTTCTTTGGAAATGGCCTAGACATTCACAATTTCCTTAAACAAGCATGTGCCTTGCATACAATACATATTCGAAAAATGAAATAATACATATATTCAAACAGGCAGTTCTCAAGAAGCATTCATAATGCTCGAGACAGTTTGAACTAATTAAAACTTAACTTCTGAACAGCAGTCTAGTCAACTACTTCTCAGGAAATTAACACCAAAAGGAACAATGGCATGGCGTTAATTTTTGCCAACAAATTTCTGTGCCAGCGGTTTTAGATACATCAGTTTTCCCACCCTTTGTACAAGTTAGTTCTTGGTGTCAACCCACTTCATATCTAGTAGCAATGTAGCAATTTCCAAAGGTTTTAAAGTCCTGCATGGGTGAGCTGAAAAGTGACTTCATCATATCAAGAAATAAACTTACTGCGGAAACTACTGTGGTTTTTTTCCTTATCTGCCTTCGTATTCAGTCAACATTAATCACTCCCAGCTGCCTGATTTTAATCAATACTCCAGAGCTTCATAAAAGTGTATCACTCCTTTACTGAATTATGCATTTGAGAAAAGACAGATTTACCTGAATGCCCTGGAAATTGTGATAAACGCAACATAATGACTGAACACTGATTTCTGTTATAAAATCAGTTCACCTGCAAGAAGGAGATCAAGGGCTTGAGAGAGAATAATAAGGTTACTGGTAGTGTGACTAGACAGTATTGCCAAGAGGTCAAGCAGTATTGGGCTATTTCAGCTAAGAACAAAAATTTAGGACTGCAATGTGTCAAAGTAGATCTTTCCTTCCTACTCACATTGAAGCACATCACCCTATCTTATCTCAGTCACACCACTTCCCCAATAGCTAATCATTATACTCAGAATTATATCCAATCATTTTAGAAATATCACATTGTTTCAGGCTTCATTTCATAAATTACATCAGTCTGAATCAGAGATGTTTGTATCCTGTTTGTTACTTGGATGCATTTTATTTTAATTTTTTCCATTCTCCTCACCTTGTATATTTAGTACAATAGAATATATATAATATATATATATGTACATACATATGTATAAAACCTTTTCCTCATACTTCCTGCTTAGAATTTAATCTGTCAGAATTTTACAAAATTCTGTAATTCCTTCCAAATTCCTTGGACATTCAAAAATGACTGAGAGGGAAAACACTATCAGAACAGTTGAAGAAGTGAAAAAGTTGCCTTGTTTTAGGATATTTGAGATGATATAAGCAAGGCCAAGATATCTTCAATATCTTAAAGCAAAACATTCTTAATGTATCCAGAATTCTGTCTTTCTACTGAGGTCTTTCCCATCTACTTTGCCTTTTAACAAATTTTCTATTCAGTTATGGTAACTGTATATAGCCTCAAACAGCTCTATATACAGCAATATTTTAAATAATATAAATTATATTTCTATTTGTACATACTTTCACCTGAGGCTAGCTGGAGCATAAAAGCCAGGCCATTTAAACTATTTAGGGTCATTATAGTAATAAAGAGAATAGAGAAATATGGACCCATTATTCATTTCCAAAATACAGATTAAGCTACCTTTCATGTAGACCACACTACAATGCACAAATAAATGAGATTTTTCAAGCTCAATTTAAATTGGATTTTTGTACTAATTTTCTCACAATACACTTCATGAAATTGCATAGCTTTCTTAAGAACAGGCCCTTTAACATTTAAGATACACGGTTATTTAAATTAACAAGATAGAGGCCTCAGGCTAAAAATATTAAAGGTACTTATTTAACGATTAATCTGTGTTTTTTGGCCACTGATTCAATTTTGCATCACTGCTGAGTCTGATAAAGCAAAAAAAAAATAGAGTTCAGTCTTCAAATGCCTGAATACCTGACATTTCTTATGAAGCAAAAGGAGTTGACAGAATTTAACACATGGTAGCATTTTTGCAGCTGAAGTTAGAAATGTAAATAAATTTCATATGAAATCTATTAATATTTCATGTATATGTCTAAAGATACATTATCTGCTTTGTTTTAAGTATAAAAATAGTTTGAAGCTAATGTGTCTCTTTTATGGATAGCTAAGGAAAGATGAATGAATCTCTATTCTTGTGCTGCCTTCCTATAATATTGCACATGTTTACATTTGCAGGCAGTTCTCTCCATTATTTGACTACTCCTGCATGTGCATGCAAATTGAACTTTTTCCATTATTTCCTGCCCAGCTCTCCAGCTGGCTGTCCTGAAGGGGATCTGCCCATGTGCCTTCCCTCACCTTATCAAAAACAACAGGTTAAAATATAGCATATTATCTATCTCAAATGCCAGGTTTCTTGCAATCATCCTTGCTGATTTTTCCCCCTGCATCTAACAAGGTATCTCTTGTAATAGTGCTTTATTTAATAGTGCTGTTGTTTGAATTTACTAAAATTAGGAAAGATAAAATTTCTCTTTATGTAATGCCTTGCTCCTTTACAAACTGTGCTTATGTTAGCAATTCATATTTTCCTAAAATAATTTCAATTTCTCTCAAAGTGTAAAGAATTCATTTATTTAATGAGGATACAAGAAAACCTTGGGATGTGCAGCTGGAATACTGATAGTTTGAAAGAATGCATAGTATGCTTACTTTCCAATGAACTCTAAACAGCACCGAATTCTGTGTGATAACCTGTGGATTTTGTTTTTTTAAACTACAATAGTGGAGGATAGCTTTTCAAGAGGGGTTTTGACTTCAAGGCTATCTGATGTTCAAAAGAACAGACATTGCATGGCCATTAAGATCAGGTGAGAGCTTAATTTTAGGTTACATTTATTTCAACGAATGAAATTGCATTATGTTCAAAGTTATAGAATCTAATTCTGGATAAACAGTAACACTAAAACTTGGCTTATAATACTAATACATGGTACTCTAAACCTTGTATTTTCCTCTTCTTTTGAAAGAACAGTAAGTCAGATTACCAAGTGCTGACAGTATTCTGTCTCTAAAGTTCACTTCCACAATGAGCTGATGGAGACAATATTCCTCATAATATCTCACTCTTAAAGTGAAAAGATTTCATTTTTGTCTCTGGTGATACTAACAGATGCATTCGTAACCAAAACACAACTTCAGATTGACTGTATGGGACATAATCATAACATATTAGAGCAGATTTATGGTTTCCAGAACTTAATAAACTTACATTCATTCTCAAAACTATACCAAATATTTCTGCAGCACAATTTAGAAATATCAGATTCCAATTTGAAAACTGAATTCTTCCTAATTCCCATCTTCTTTTTTCTACTACCTTTTGGCTCTTTTCTTAATATAGGAGCATAACTTTGTGGGGGGTAGCAGTGTCTCAGAATTCATGGATAACAATTATGATATTCTGAATGTTCTATCTTCTTTAGGCTTTAATTTTAACTAAGCTGAATTTGCTTACTAAGCTGAATCTACTAATAAATATTAGTGTGAGTCAGTGAACTATACAACTTATAAGAATATAATTAACTGGCTTCTATTCACTACTAGAAACTAACTTGACAACTTATTAACAGTCTGGATGTTTAAAATGACAGTTTTCATGCTCAGCTTCTTCAGTCCTGGTATCTGCAGCCACAGCTCTGCTGTACTTTTTTGAATACACTCACACCATACACCTTTCTTTAGTTTTGAACAGAGATTTAAATGGGAACTGGCATCCCCCAGTACACAGAATCACATAATAGTTAAGGCTGAACGGGACCTCTAGAGATCTCTCTAGACATCATCTAGTCCAACCTTCCTGCTCAAGCAGGAAGCACGGGGCACAGGCCCCCCTAGAGCACGGGGCACAGGGTGGCATCCAGGTCGCAGGTTTTGAAGACCTCCAGAGAAGGAGACTCCACAACCTCCTTGGGCAATCTGTTCCAGGGCTCTGTCAGCCTCACAGGAAAGAAGTTACTCCTCACATGCAGATGGAACTTCCTGTGTTGCAGTTTGTACCCATTACCCCTTGTCCTGTCACTGGCCACCAATGAGAAGAGCTTGGCCACTTCCTCCTTACATTCCCCCTTCATGAACTTATACATGTTAATCATATGCCCTCTCAGCCTTCTCTTCTCCAAGGTAAACAGGCCCAACTCACTCAGTATCTCCTCATACGGGAGATGTTCCAGTCCCTTAATCATATTTGTTGCCCTCCACTGGACCCTCTCTAGAGCTCTCTAGTGCTTATTATCTGAACTATAAAAGTGTGTGTTTACTGAAGTAGAGAGCTCTAATCAGTAGAGAACTCTACTTTATACTGAGAGTTGGAAAATCTAATTCTATTAGATTTTCAATAGAGAGTAGTAGAGAATTGGGATGAAAATCCAATTTTTTTAAGCAGGGCATGTTCACCCTGGAGAGGAGAAGGCTGACTGGGGATCTGATCAGTGTCTATAAACACCTCAAGGGAGGCAGTGAGGAGGAGGGAGCTGGCCTCTTTTCAGAGGTGGACAGTGATAGGACTAGAGGAAACGGCCATGAACTGAAGCACCAAAAGTTCCACAGGAACTTAAGGAAGCATTTCTTGACAGTGAGGGTGACAGAGCACTGGAACAGGCTGCCGAGAGAGGTTGTAGAATCTCCTTCTTTGGAGATCTTTAAAACTGGCTTGGATGCAGCCCTGTGCCATGTGCTCTATGTGACCCTGCGTGTGCAGGGACGTTGGACTAGATGACCTCTGAGGTCCCTTCCAACCTTAAGCATTCTATGATTCTATGATTTTTAAGGTTTGGGGTTTTTTTTCTTCATTTGGTTTGATACCCTCTATACATAATCTGTATTAGTCTGCATTGAGTTAAAACTTTGACCTCATGAAATGTAAAGCCACTGAGCGCATACTGCTCTTGTTCACTGAAGAATGATAGGATATTTGGCTGGTGTGTGGGCAACAGGTCCTTCTTCTTCTACCTAATTTAGGCCAGAGATATGAACAAGGATGCTGTGTTACATAGATGAGGTCTCTTATTTATTGGCTGCTGAAGGGAGATCTCTTGATTCTTCTTGGTAGAGGTATTTCATCACATTGCTTGACTATCAGAGAGATGATTAGTTAATCTGAGTGCTCACTGAGCACTCTGGAGTTCGATTTGGTCACTAAAGCTATGAAAAAGTATCTGCAAGCGTGCAGGCAAGTGGCCTCCCCTCTGCATTATTCTGGAAGTTATAAGTGATTATTTCACCTACAGGAGGAACTCTAATCTTTTCAAAACAGATAGCTTCCACTGAAAATATTCAGATTAACTGCCATTTTACTTCAGAGCAAAACACTGAATATTGGCCATGAAGTGTTCTTTCAATTTTAATAGTAGGTGCTAATGTCATGAGTGCATGCCATTAGGAAAATATAAATCACAAGCACCAGTCCATCATTTGTATAACTCATTATATATAATATCTTACATCAGAATGGTTAATCTCAAGTGTCTGATATAGAGGTACTCAAGTTCTGAATATTTTTTTTTCTTTTTGTAATGAACCTAAACATACAAATGTATTCAACCCTATCATTTCTTTTTCTCCTTGAATGTTTAAATTTGAGTGCTCCTGTAATTCCAGCAATATAGGCTGCATTTTAGCTCCAGTTGATCCCTGCTGATGACCTATGAGCCAGGTGTAAATAGCCATGATTTGTTACACTTGGCCTCTGACTAGAGGTGACATTTTTGGAATGTCTAAAGAAAATCCCTTGAGCCATATTTTAATTGTGTTCACATGGAAGGGAAAAAGCATAAGCATTAAAATCAAAATTGTAAAAAATACTTCTTTCAAACTCCAAAATACCATAAAGTATCTTGAATTAATGTTTTTACAACAGGCTTTGAAGTTCATACCTGCTCATAATTTCACATTAATATCAGTGGTATAAAACTTTCATGCAAGAAAAAGAGGACACAAAATGCCAGAGTAAAATTGTTTCTAAATGTGCATGAAATCTCTACTCCTAACTTTTTATTCTTCAATGAAAACTAAAAATTATTTAGCAGAACTGAATGACCACACTCTGTGAAACAAATTTGTAAGTTGTTTTAGAACATGCATGGCCTGATATACAGCAATGTTTCATGTTATAAGTATGTGTTTTTATGCTTTGTACATTAGCACATAAAGGGAGTATGTATCTTTCTTTTCTATTTTAAGAGTAAAATAACTAATAAAAAATAGAGTAATGTAACATTTAAAGATATTTTCCTGGTAAGAGCCTTAGATCAGCCATCTTTTGGACACTATGTGACCCTGAAAGACATGAGGAGTGTGACTAGTTATCTTAATTTAGGCAACCAGTTTGCTCAAATACATTCTGAATGACTGGTAAAACACTCTCTCAAGTTCCTGTTAAGGTAGCGGAATATATTGGGATTATATGAGATGTCTAGGCCTTCTAAAGACTAATCTGTCAGAATAGATGTCTCTATTTAGCATTGTGGATCTGAGATCCAGAAAGGCATTTGAGAAGTCTGAATATAGAAGAAAGAGAGAAACTGTGAGAGCTAATTCTTCTGGAGAAGATGGCCTGAAGAGACCATAGGATAGAGGGCCTCAGGACAGGAAGGCATCTCAGGATAGAGGGCCTGAAGGGATAAGGGGCTTCTTGACGCAAGATTTGTGGAGGCTGTAAGATTGTATCTTCAAGGGGACACTGCAGAAGTTCATGCAAGCAAATCAATGATAAAAGTTAGAAATTAATAAGTGTCTGCTTGAAGAAGTCCCCATGTTGCAAAGTTTTAGAGGTTGAGACACTATTAAACAGAATATATCATTCTGTGCTTGCTCTATTCTATTAATATGCCCTAAGCATCCAGTCTTGGAGACAGGATGCTGCAGTGTTTTGCCATTTTGCCATTCTTATAAAAACATGCCTTAATTTGGATTTTTATTTTGTGGAGTGCTGTGTCCTTAAATACCCAGCTACTTTGCTACACTGATGTTGCTTTGGAAAAGGCAATAATAACAAACTATGCATGAAGCTTCAATATTGTTCGAATTGCAACAGCAGTAGCTCTAGCCCTCAGGCCTCGCTAGAGTTTTCTATTATGCTTTTCCTCCTAAGCAGCTTGGCAACACACAGTACTCTTTTTAAACTGATATTCCTTAAAAATTCCCATCTGTCCTGCTCCCTTATTTTTGATGAGCCATTTCTCCCAGAAAATTATAAAATTCATTCATGGGTACACACTGTTATTGTAAATGCATATTCTATCTATGGAAGAAACAGTAAATAATCTTTTTTGAAAGGTCACATAAAGAGTAAAAGGAAAAAGAAATAAAATCAAGCAATTTAGCCTGTTTGTACAAAAGACTTTTCTCCTTTCCTTTCCTCATAGTCCTTTTTGCTCTCATAAAATTTACCCAAAGATTTTTAGCTAAAAATTGGATGACTTTTCAAAGGACTAACTGAAGCAATTCAAATAAGTGAAGCTTAAAATAAATATGTAAGATTTCATATATCTCTCTGGAGCATGTGATAAAACCCATTCTTTTTAGTGTGACGGATGGAAGAACTTACTCTAAAATTAATCTAAAATGAAATAATTTATTCATTTCACAGGTATAGATTTTGAAGTCTGATCCTATAGCATTTGCATGTTTAAAGCTGCCTTTGACCTCTGTACTAGCAATTATATGCTCAAATATCATAGCCTACCTCAAACTACTGATGGATATTGCAGAAAACATCCCATTTACTGGTAGGCATACTGAGACATGAGTGACTTCACTACAAACCTTCACCTTTTCATATGATCCCATTTCCATTTCATTGGAAAAACTTTTGAACAACAGAGTGAATACATCTATCAGAAGCCATTTTACTGTGTAAGATCTTTCAATAGAGTTAAGTACTTGATATTTTCTAAATGCGTCACAGAAACATCTGCGTCAACAAAACATTCTTTTTGCTATGATTAGAAAAGTTGCCCCCAAATTGGTAAAATTCTTGCTGTACGTATACCACACTTGGAAAAAGCTACAACCCAATAGCTGTGTTACTCAAATAACTATCTTAAATAACCATGCAAATTTTCTCTCACCTTTTATAAATATCTGTTTATTAATCCTAGCAGTGCATTCATTTACACTCCTACATACTATCCATACTATCCATCAATGACTGATTCAAATTAAACAGAATTTCAAATTCATCTGATGTTGGCACTGTGTGTGTGTGTGTATAGGGATTTTTTGGGGCAAGTCTCTCCCTCTCTTTTTTTCTTTCTCTCTCTCTCTCTCTTGCGTGCGTGCATGCAGGCTTCTTATACAATTATACATGCTTAGTTCTATGAAACACTGCAAAAATATTTGTGATTCTCAAAGTACAGCTACAAGAAGTGTGTAAGAGTGATAATTGCGTGACATGAAGGAAAAAAATACATAAATTCATTAAGAGCTCTGTTTTACACAGTGCACACTTTGAAGTCAATCCAGAAATACAAACAAGAACAGGTCCAAAAGTTGCTGTCTGAGTGCCAGAAGCTTATTTCACACATAAAGAACAGTCCACATCTTAGTAATGACTGCAGCCACCAACAGTGGTAAGGAGTTTCCTACAGCTAGGTGCAGCCATGAAGAGTTATTTTACAGCAAAATAATACATTTATATTTACCATGCACTCCAATATGACTCCTAAAACTAAACAGTGTTAGACTTAAAAAGAAAAGAACAAAGAGCTTTATATGTATTTCTGTGGGTGTCCATATAGACACAAAGGTCCTTTTGGGGTTCCAGAAGTTCTGTTGTTCTGTCTTGCTGAGATTTACTGCATTTTCGTAGAGTCCAGATTATTTTATGTAGCAAAGGAGAGGATGAAAGATCATTTCAATAAAGAAAAATTGCCTTAAAGTTTGCTGATGGAGTAACAGTTAGAAGTCTGTATAAAAATAGTGCATGCATTACGTTGCATATAATAGATCAAAAAATATTCTGCCCATGACATTGTACAGTCTAGAGTCAGGCTAATTTACACACTATAAAATGGACATTCTTTAAAAAAAAAAATTCTGAAATTAGTAAATTTGATTTTTCTGACTCCAGTAGTGTATCAGTCTGGGAAGAATTTGTATGCTCAGAAGCATAAATAATTAGCCATATCATGTTCTTATTAAAAAAGGTTTGCTATAAAACTGTGTACATTTTGATGTATTATTTGCAATTCCTCCATTTGCTTGAAATGCTCTGTGAAATGTGCTGCATAAAATTCCCTGTTAACACTAGTGGACTCACAACAGAAAGACTTTAGAATATTTATTAATACATTTTTATAATGCATCATTCATTATTTTAGGCCCTCCTGACATATGCTGGAATTGCACACAGGAAAAACAACCTTTCCGTCTTTTGGGGAATGAAGCACTGTACTGCAGTATTAACTGTAACTTGCATCCTAGAAATATTGATAGCTGAAACAGTCCAACCAGCAAATACTCATGTCATCTTCCCTGCCTTTGGGAGGGAACAAGAGTTTTGCAACATACCTTATGTCATTAGGAGAGTTAGCAAAGAAAAATCAAGACTCGTGACTTTGTTGTTGTTGTTATTATTGAAAAGCAGATTTTGAAAGGAAATGAAAGTTTTCTGAAGTCTTGGTGACCAGCCACAATGTCAGGAGTTAAATGATATCAGATGGCACCAGAGGAGTATACTGTGCCAGCACAAAGCTCTTGCAGTGAATGCCATGCAATTCTGCCCTGTTTCCTTCCTATCAATGGGAACTTAGCCCGGGCACCCCTACTACGGATAAGCACAGTGTTATGACTAGAGCCTAGGGATGTCAGACTGAGTCACAATAATGTGTCAGTATGACTCCTTTTATGAAGGTGTTATGGCCCAGCAGGCATTTGTATTACGTATAATCTTAGTGCTGTAAAAGCTCTAAATAGCATAGAATAGCATTCTGCTAGGTACAGCTAATAAACTTAGCTGGCCTGATTCTCTTCTGTTTTTTACCTACATAATGAGCGCTCTTGTTAAAGAAAAGAACTTTGGATTTGATGCAGGTGGAAGTAGTTAACAAGATGTTGACCTAGGCCATCCAGTTGAGATGAAATAGCACAAAGACAGGAAAATGTTCTGTTAATGAAAACATTGTCTATAGCTAAGGGTTATTTTAGCTTGAGATTGTCAGTATCCTGGATTGTTTGTAAAATCCTACTACTTCCTTCGTAATATAGACTGTTGTATCTTCTGGTTAGCTGATAAAATTACAATAAAAATGGATGATATTTCCCTCCTGTGTTTAAATATTTATATTTGTTTTTATCGTGTTTTGACTTCCAAACACACCTTTGTAATAAAGGATATGTTTGAGGATTCAGATAGGAACACTTATTAAATAAAAACAAAAACGTTGTCAGGTGGCCTACATCTAGCGTGAGAAGGCAAGACTTTCTGTTTATTGTTGTCTAATTAATTTTATAAACAAAAAGTAACATTTTATCTTTTATCACAACACTGATGCTGACCATCAGAGAAGGCACTTTGAGACTATGAGAGTATATTATCTAAATATCCTAATTTTGTTTCATGTTCTTTTCTTTATGAAAATATGATCCCAAGTAAGGACATTTTACCCTGGCACCCTAGTATATTACTTTATATATCTCGATATTATATATCTTAATATAAATAAGTTAAAAATCTTCTATTTAAGATAGGTGTTCATAGGCATATTGATAGCCTTACTGGCCATCAAGTGATCGAAACATATATGATTTAACCAATTATTGTGCATGTTAAATGATTTTATAGTCCTTCTTCCCAAAACCTAGACCAAACTCCTATGTTTTCAAAAAAAAGTACATAGGAGTGAAATTTTTCTGCAGGGCTACTCCTTTCTTTAGCAACCTCTTTATGCCCACTCACTTTCAACTCTGCCAATTGCTTCTCTCATATGCCCATCACAGCTCTAACCATAAATCTTGCCCTAAGGTAGACCTTACTCAAGGACTCCCAGCCATGGCCCACATCAGAAAATTCCCAGGGACACATCTTTCTGACAGCCAATTCCCTCCCTCTATAGAGACCCACACTGACTATCTCAACCCTAAGTGTAAACCTTACCCCTGCCTCATGCAAAACCCTGGCCAAGGATGAACAATGATAGTACAGGTTAAAAAAGCTCTCAGGGGAAAGCTCTTTTTCCAATTTTGTGCTTTCTTTGCCACCCACACCACTTAGGCTTTGCCTCTTAGTCAACTATAACCCCAAACCTTAATCTTGATCTCCAGCTGAGCTTCTTCCCCCTGACGTGGAAGAGTTCAAACAGTCACCAGGGTGAATATTTTCTTGCTAGTCTCTTCTTTTAACAGCTCCCTGACAGAATACAACTACCAGAGTACTGTACTTTGTCTCTCTTCTAAAGCTAAATCTTAACCTATATTTTGACCTTTACTATGAGCCTGTGGTCATAGCCCAAATTGCAAAGTGGTCTAAGGTAGAGTGTGGCAGCTCACCATTTTCTTTACTTCTCCTTTGCTATCCCTCTCCAACTCAATATCCAAACTTTGTCTCTTCCCCCAGGCCTAACTTTAACCCTATTCAAGGTGTGAAGTGGATGTGAACATAAAGTTGCAGCCATGGTTCAGATCAAGATGTCTTTAGGAGAAATACTTTAGTAGCCTTCCCTCCCTCCTTCTGGTGGCTTCTTTACATCACCAGTTCCAGCAGATCTCAGGGCTTTTATCTTGTGCATACCTAATTGTAAGGTGCCCACAGCATGGTCCAAATAAAATAAAATAACTTATTACTATTTTACTCTTAATTTGAGAGCTCCTGTAAGCTCAACCACTATAGAGGCTTTATACTTTCTTTTTCCTCCAACCCAATTCAAATCTAATCCCAGGTGATTCTAGTTGTATCCAGGACCTTCAGTTCTTTTTTGTTCCCAAAAGGAAACCAAAGCTCTATTTAGAATGTCCCCCAAAAGTAGATTAAATGGTTTATTTTTACAATATTCCAAGTATCAGGAAAACTTACACATGATCACTTAATATCAAGTTACAATATCTTAGAAATACGCAGCAAAAGGAGGGAAAAAAAAATCTCTCCCAGACAAAATTACTCCTCTTTTCTGTATCCCAGGAAAGGAATTGTCTTTTGCTGATCCCTGACCAAATGTGAAGATGTATCCTGGGAAAAGTACTATGTTTCTTTGATAGGTATTCCTCTAGTGTTTTCTACGCATACTGTGTGATAGATACTGGACATCCATTTTTGGTGAAAAGTTTAGATACAAAGCAAACTAAAAGTTGAATCCTTTCTGTATTATTCAACTTTCTCATCATTACATCTGAAAATAATTACTAACTTGAGTCTGCATAGAGAAATGCAAGGTAAACAAACCAGGGCAACAAACTCTGAAATTGTTCACTCTATCAAAGGATAGGTCCCTAGCTCATGCACCACAGCTGTGCTCCTACATAGTGATTATGTGAATCAACCAAATACATAGTTTTCTTTAAAGCAAAAGTTCTGTGCATTAACTGGCAAGAAAGGCGACTAAAAGAGGACAGAAACATTGAAGTTCAAGTAAATCTAAATGAACATTTAACATGTCAAATTTGAAGTTTTGTTCATTTTTCAACAGTAGTAGAAACTTTAAAAATAAAGAGCAAACTAATTCCACATACACATTTAATAACATTAAAAGATATATAATGCTTGGATCACCTCTGTATTTAGCATCTTACACTGTATTTATTTATTGGCTTCCTTGAAGAATTATACATATTCAGCAGCTTCCATTTTGGAAGGCAGAAAAGATTTTTGTTTGAACCAGCAGATTACTCTGATCAAAACTCCAGCCCTATCTTTTTTAAACACAAAGACCACCTAAGTTCCACCAGGAAAAAAAACAAAGTGACAGACACTGATTTATGGTAAGATAAGGGAAGATAGGAGTCTGCAGAAGGCTCCAGTTAATCCTGCCTCTTGAGCTGTGTGTGCAGCTGAGGTCGTATGGTATCCCATTAGTTCACACTTCTGTCTGGCTTGGGATTTGAGGATTGGTTTCAGAGTCCATAGCTACATGAAAGCCCCAAAATTGTATGGAAAGAAAACTGTGATAAGAAGTGAGAATGAATCTCCAGAGTCCTATGTCACCACAAGGCTACCTACTTTCCCATTCTGCTAATTCCCAACTTTGTTCATCTCAGGCTCTCTGTTAGAAAAGATAGGAAAATAACTTATAATTTATTCTGAGTATTAAAGGGCATGCATCTTAAAATCTTGATTTTCTCAGTTCTGTTTCTCATGTCTTCTGTTTGAACAACTAACCTTAGAATATATCAAAATAATTCAAGTTATTGGACATATAATTTGGATATTATATTGTGAATATTTTAGAAGTATTTTAACGTCTGAAAAGTAATTCTGACTGGAAATAAGTGCAATGCATAGACAAAATATTTTTGTCCCAGTTTAAGTATTCCTATGCATGAACCAAGATTCCATCAAAGGTGAGCAGCGAAGAGGAAGTTCTGTGAAACATCTGAAAGGATCTTTAACGACAATGATTTGCAATCCACAATAATCAATTTGATTTCATGGTTATTTTTCCCTTCGCCATTCTGCAAACTTTTCTAGAAATCAGATTGCAGATTGCAGGAAAGGATATCAGCAATTTTTCATCTTGACAGTCTCTGCTTTCTGATATCATCTTTTCCTCATAATACGACTTCTACCTGTACTTATTACTAGGTTATGTTGGCATGTTTAAGCATTAGTTTTGCCACCAGCCACTCTCTTGATTTCCTTGAGCATTGTCCTTGCAAGCAACAAGAGTTTTGCCTTGTGAGCTCAGTAGTGACTGATATGTTATCAGTCAGAAGTAGGTCCAGCACACAATTTCTCATGTGTCTAGATTCTCCTACAAGGGTCTAAGGCTTGTGGATCCTATAGATTTGGCCAAATAGTGAGTTTAAAAAAGCTACTATCTCAAATCTAAACATAATCTGATCTCCATAGTAAGAAAAACAAATGAAACCAATATTCGCTTGTTAAAAATGATACACACTTAAGAGTGCCAAAATCTTACACTTTTAGCTTGCCAAACTTCCAGAAATTAAAGTTCATTCACCAAAAGCTGCTACGGAAGCTGTTTTGTCCTCTTCAAAATTTACGGTATTTTTACAGCTTGCATCTTTCTGATAATTTCAAAATAAGACTTACTTCAGAATGGCAGCTGTATCTGAAATTATGTAAATTATGTAAGGTAGCAGGACTCACCTTAATAATTTAGCCTTAGCAGGGAGAAAGATATTAAACAAAATCCAGTAACCTCCTCTGCAGCAAGGGAAGAAAGAACACCAATGCATGTTTTTAATTAACTTTTGCAAGTTGGAAACTATACCTAACACAGATGTGACCAGTTAATGTGAATTCATAATGATGTGTGAGGAAACATTTTAGATAACGCCTTTTTAATGTACACTTGAATTTTGCATTTTTGTGCTTTCATAATTGTGTAGATTTCAGTAAAACCCCCTGCACTGATTTAATGAAAAGATTGATTAATAAATGAGCTTTAAAATGCAAAGTACTTCATTAAGCAGGATACATCCTGCCTACCTCAAATGAGCAGAGAACATAAACTGATTCATTTGCACTACTGAACCTCCTGAAACACACAAAATAAGGAGAGTATAAGTCTTCATCTGATCAAGAATCAAGAATGCTGACCTAGCCAGTAAGAAAGAGTATATATAATGTGCTAGGTTGATGCTACCAACATTATCCATTCCCATGGATTATGTAGACCTCACCTAGTTTACAACATGAACCAGGAAAATATTCTAGTCACTCTTTTTCTTTTCCTATATCTACATTCACTGGTACTTGCCATGCTATTTTGTGCTTTCAGAGCAGTTGGAGAGAGGACTACCACCTTGGAAATCTGGAAAGCCTTCTGTCATCTTCATCCATGGGCATTTTTAAAAGCTTATATAAAGCTTTAAAAAATGTCTTCATTTCCAAAGAATATGAAGAAATTAGTCATTTAAATAACCATTTGTTCTAGAAATACCAAAGCTCACAACCTATATAGACTGATATTTATTTTGGCAACTTGTGATAAACCACAACATAAACATATCTGAATTGACAGCCAGAATGTCATTATACCTGTGGCTTTTGATACTTTCACCAACTTCAGATATGTTACATTATGAAGATTTCTTAGCCCTGGAATTAATTCATTTTTTTTAGTAAAAGGAATTCCTACTTTCTCCATTGTAAATATAACCTTCTAATCAATTCAACAAAGAAAAAAATCATAGGTTTCTTAATGAGAGAACCACTGGGCTTTTTTTCTGAAGTTTAAAAAGCATAAGAAAAAATATCTCTTGGTCATATCTTTGTTTTGACTTATAAAAAGGCAGCTGGAAAAATACACTTGCAGAAGGTTTAAATCTAACAGGATGATCCAAAAATATATGGTGCTATGAAATGTAAACAAGAAAAAAAATCACTGCCTAAGAAACATCTTCCTCAGAGTAATTAAAATCAAATCTAACCAAGAAAAACCAGCACAGAAAAGGTCAGTAGAATGCTGAAAATATCAAATATAGTGAAAAATGCTGAACCTTATTTGTGGTATTAAAACCATGAGCATTAAAAGCCATTCAAATTCTGCTGCTATATTTTTAAGTCCATGTCCTCTAGTTAGAAAGTAATGTTAGAGAGTAACACAAAATAAAGTATTTATAATTTAACTATTCTACAGTGCAAGTCAGTGGACTATCCTGTTTTCAGTTATAAAATTACTTTCTTAAAAGCTTCAACACCTATTTCAAAATCATAACTGTTGCAAGTGATGTTCCATAGTAGGCTGAAAAAAAAAAAAAAAAGGAAAAGATAGTTTTTCTTAAAGTTATAACAAACTTATATAATATTGGAAGGGTAGCCATATAAGCAGAAATATTTTTACACATGAGTCCATAGAAAAAAGTTGATAGCAACTATGGAGCTTTTTGAATCAATAAAAAGCAGAACAAAAACAGAAGAAAAGCACTTTCAAGAAGAGTAGTAGAAAATGTTGTAAATTTTATATTTTGTGGTTCACAGATTCAAACATATTTGTATAAATGCTATTCATGCAACATTACCTGAAACCTTTAGAATTCCTTTACAGACTAAGACACTTTGCTTAAAGATTTTTTATTTTAATGGCTAATGATTGTATGTAACTTTCAATCATATTTAATTATTTCACTGTAATGATAGTCTAGGGAAATTTTTCTCTGAAACTGAATAAGAACTGAATACCTAGGATATTCCTTATGAGAGCTTGGGTGAATTTAATACATAGAGCTGTTTGCCTATCACTATTAGGTCTATTCCTAGTTCAGTAGAGAGTCATCCTTCCTTAGGCAAGCAGAGTTTACTTTGAAACTAGTTTATCTTTTTCTCTGAACCAAATTTACTCATATGCCACCTCAGTATGCTAGGAAGTTTTAGGTAAAGTTAATTGTTGGAAAATCCTGACTTTAAGGAATCAAAATATTTTCTGGAGAGAGAGCTTGGCTTTCGTCAAATTATTTTTAAATTATATTTAAAATTAAATATATATTTACATATATATTTATATATATATTTAAATTTAAAATTATATTTAAGAAATCTTAAAGTACAGTCCATCAACGCCTGGCTCCGGGGCTGGTGTCATCGCCATAACTTTGGCTTCTTTGAAAACAGGAAGCCTTATGGGGCACTGGGCAT
>JAUBOD010000982.1:797436-833664 GCA_032353885.1 Nothura maculosa | reverse complement strand
CTGCTGGAGCGGGAAGGTTGGACTAGATGATCTCTAGAGGTCCCTTCCAACCTTATAGATTCTGTGATTCTGTGATTTTATTTTTATTTTCTCAGTTAGCCCCTAAAAATATTCACATATTTTCTATTAATATTTTCTAAATGAAATAACAATGTCCTTTTCAGGTTCTTGTTGCCTGACTAGTATTTCAGTCAAATCATGGTGAGTTGTGTTTAAAAATAAATATATGCTAGGTAAAAAAACTCTCAATTCAATTTTGGTTTTACATGTAGCATGTACATATTCTTAAAGTGGAGGAAATGATTTATTTTAAGTGAAATAAAATTGTTGAACAGAAACAATTTTTGTAACCAACTCTATTTTTAAGTTATTTTTAAGATGCTAATCTTAGCATGTACACAAGCATAGAAAACTCCTGGTGTTAACTTCTTCAGTCTCATTTGAAATTTGCTATTTTTACTGTATATTTAACTCGTACCTTCTCACTCATCATCCTGTGCTCAATTCACACAATTATTGGAAGATTTCAAGACTTTAAAGTATTATTACTGTATTTTTTAAAAGAAGTTCACTCTGTTCTCGTTAGCTTTGCTAAGGACATTGGAAATGTAAGTGTCTTTTTATTCAGGCCTATTTATAGCTAGATCACTCAGTAGAGCTAGCACAAAGTTGTAGGGAATCTGCCTGCCTGTTTATTTACAAAACCAGTAGCTGCGGATGTGGTGTTAAGAGGGCTAGGGTTTCAGGGGCTTGAGAAGTGAAAGGGAAGGAAACACAAAATTAAGGGAAAAGATCTCATGGCTTGGCCCCATCAAATAAAACTTGCAAGTGGAATTTCACTGTCAGGCCCTGAAGTGGTGACAAGTCAGTAAGTGATCTCATTGCATGGATAAGAGACTGACACAGTTTTCCTTCACATCACATTTACTGAGCAGCTCTGGCAGCAGATCTAGAGGAAGATGCTTACATGGCTCTCCCAGCTGGTAGCCATCTGCCTTAGTGACAATTGCCAGATGGAGGAAAAGCACATGAAATCAGGGATCAAACACTAAATAAAAGGAAATTACTTTGAAAGCAACTTTGTCATATCATAAATAGCCTATTTTTGAGTGTCTCAAATGCTTTAATTAGAAGGGGGAAAGGGAGGTAATGAAGTAGAAACAAACCTGTAAGAGAAATTGCAACAGTTGCAACAGCAATGATTGGTCAACTGACTTGTTCTCTTCAGAACAGGGATGACGCTAATTTAGAGGTATGTTTTGGTGTGCCTGTATGAGAAAGTACCCACTAGATGAATAAAAGATTTATCAAATAGAGCTTTTTTTTTTTTTGCAGGAGAATTCGTTCAGTGGGAGTCTCCCACAACTATTTCCAGTTGCTGACAGGGCTTCTCTCAAATGACTTGCTCTGACCCTCTGCATTGCTTGACCTTCTTCAGAAACCAAACTCAGAGCGGGCCTGGTGATGACAAGTGTTACCTGACAGAAACTACACCAGCTCCCTGTAATGATGAATCAGTGGCCACAACCTGAAGGAGGAAGAGTGAGGAAACTAATGGTTTCCTTTTGCCCCCTTTACACAGGCTTAATTACGTAAAGGATAAACAAACCCTCCTTAATTCACTTAGGGATTAAAAAAGAAAACGAACAAGTCTTGAAGACTTTGAAGACCTTAGGTTTCGGTATATAACTCATACTTGCCTGGAAAATCAGGCTTAAAGACTTCTCCCGTTCACTGCTAAACACAGCAGAAAAAAAAAAGACAATGCTCTGTACATGGTTAAATAAATAAACATATACAAAAAAATACAGAAGCAGAGAGATTGACTGCATATGGAAGATTATTTGGCATTAAAGCCCAACAGGCAAATACTACTTTACTGAGTGCTGGGAAAGTCAATGTATCCATTATCCATTTGCAAATGTTAACTTCTCCCATGCTGCTTCTGCTTTTAAAAAATGTAAATGAAAATATTTTTTTCTCTTACTTAGCTTTAACAGATTTTGTAAGTACATATTTCTTTTTAAAAATAAAGAATGAAAGAAGAGGGGCTTCTGAACAACTGAAAAGCCAAATACTTGACATATAAATATTTTGGTTTGATAAAATAATGGTCATTTGCTGAGGGCAAAGTGTTTTTCTTTCTTTCCTAGAAATTGTTTTTGATATAATTTACTTATAAGACTCAGTTAATCATTATTTCAGTGTATACATCTAGATGTATATGTGCACAATATTTACCATTTGGCTAACATCAAGGCTGTTAGCAGTCAACTGCAACCAACTCATGTCATCCTGTCTTGGGTGCAGAGGGAAACACCTGACATCTATAAAATAGCAAATAACTGAGTTGCTAACACAGGTTTTGCAATATATTGATGCAAATTGTTAGAAGTAAATGGAGCTGGAAAAAGTCTCCTATAAATCTCCCTTCTATCTCTTATATTTCCTTGGGGAAAATTGAAAATTCAAAAGCAATGAATAATCCTGTCAAGAGGTTTTGCCTCAACTTTACAGGATACAAAAGGAGATTATGCTTTCCTCTAGGTATTCATATATAGAAAAAAAATGGGTAAAAAATCTATACCACAACAGCATTTTCATAAATCTTCTTGCCAATTTACTAGCTAGAATAATGCCATATTTTGGGAAAAGAATTGGTGTGCATTTTTGACACATATTAAAAGTGAAATGTGTTGATCACAGAAGCATTCTGAACTTGTGGCACAAAAAAAAGCAAATTACTGAGGACAGTGAAGTTAGAAACAGAAAAAAAACCTCTCAGGTCACACAGCACCTACAGGCATACACTGTAGTTCTTTGGAGGTAGCTCTTTAGCTCTTTCAACTTCTTAGTAAAAGAAATTAAAAAGAGTGTATCTCTCTTGAGTCAGCCTCAAAGGTAGTCACCAGAGTAGTACTGACTGCTGACTGCTCAAAAGCAAGTGATGATCAGTTTTGCTTGGTCCTTGAAGCAGGATTCAAGAAGCTGGAATTATGGAGGTATGCATTCATCATATTCAACTCTTACCAAAAAAGACAGCCATCTCTGTCTTTTATATATATACATTCACAAAATTACCATTACTTTAGCAATGGTATTTCCCGTGTTCAATTCTAAATACATCTTCATTTAATTCATATTTCAATTTTCCTTAATATTTTGTTATTTGACAATATATTATATCTAAAATAATTTAACATCAAAAGCTTACTATGAAGCAATTGTCAGTCAAATTCAGAGATGCTATTCCATTGCTAAAATGCCTTACAAGTCTGTTATGCCAGTTTACTCATAATTGTGATAGAAGATCTCCCAAATTCATCATGAGGACCATACTATAATTATTTTCTGGCCACCCATACAAGCTGTGGATTTTGCAGAGTAAGCAAACAGCACAGCAGGAGAGTGACAAAGAAGGAACATAAAGAGCTCTTGATGAGAGTGGTCTATAATTATTTTTGGGCCACCCAAGTGTGCAATGCGCACTGAAGGATAAGGAATCTCCGGCCCATATAGTGAGGGGAAAAAAAAAGAAAAGATTTCACAGAGAGATAACACTATTATTCAAAGTGAAACATAATGGAGCAGTTCTATTTTTATACATAAAGATCCTTATTTCCAGTGCGGTTGTTAGCTCACTATTTATATAGACTATGAGAAAAAGCATTACAAAGAATAATGGAGGAAGATGCAGGCAAAACTTTGCAAAAAACTCTTCTTGATATGCATGGCTCTCATGGGAGTTTACTATTTCATGCCTTCCTGACTTTCTTTGAAGATAATGGAATCATATAAATACAATTGCAATTGCAACTATAAATTCCATGATACCTTGATGACTGAGGAGTTGAATTTGGTTCTAGCTGCCAAGTCATAAAGACTCACATTTTTATGGAACAATTGAGAATGACCTGCAAAAATATGATTAAAATGGCAGGCTTGCCCATTCCCTCCCACAATATCCACATTGTGCAGCCAGGAAAACAGGCTGAAACATAGTCACACTGAAAAATGAGATACCAGACTGGAGTATCAAAAATCCAACAAATTCCTGATTTGTGCCCTTTAATAGGAATCCATGCACCACCATGACACAGAGTATGTATGTCACTTCTGAGCACAAAGTTTTATTGTAAAACCTTGGTCTTATCTAAACATTTTTTTAAGTTAACAGAAAATTTGAGGAGAAGGAGCCACAAAACCTTCCAGCAAACACAGCATTATGCCACTCACAGAGCACCAGGAAGGGAATACAGGTAGCTACAAGGGATACAGAACAGCTTAAATAAAGTTTTTCTGTTTTCAATATTAATATGCAGTTTCCACATATTAAAACTCTCTATCTCACTGTCTTTGGCACTTTACTTTTTCAGACACAGTAAAATGGTCAGGATGGACGAGTACAAAGAAACTCCTAGATCCACAAACTTGTAGCAACTTGCAATTAAATGGGCTTCTTCTCCACTCAGTAAATGTGTATTTCGAAGCAAAAGGGTAAATTTGAATATTTCAATCAAGAAATTTACCGCAGATTTTCTCATGGTAATTTATATCCTATTCTCTGTCTGCATGAGAAAACCATTTTTTGACTAGAACTATAAACCAGCATTTTAACTCTTTATCTTAAAATATTTGGAGACTTTCCACAACTGTTTTAACAGGCAAATGATAATTGAATCCCTTTTCCTCATCAGAAGTTTATTACCTAGAGGTCCAGTACAGACTAAATATCTCACAGAAATAAGCTGAGCATCTCTCACAAATTACCAAGACTTCTTCAGCATACTCACTTGTGTTCTACTACTTCATTCTCCAGAATCTGATTGCTAAAAATGCCAGAGAAGCAGAGCTGATGACTGAATGCTGAAAGGAGGTGGTATAATACCTTATTAGGTATTCTGCAGGCTGCTCGAGAGGGGTTTATTTCCTCTAAGAATTTCAATTAGCTGCTAAAGAACGGGAAGCTGCTGAAGCTTCCATGAGAAAGCAGCTAAGAATGCAATTTACAGCTGGCCAACAGGTAAGAGGCAATTTTCATCCTATTATACTGTGTTCTGTAGGAGACAGATTGAGCTGGTGTGCAAGAGAATACCTTACCAGCACTTTAACAAGGTCCTATCAATCTCTAGGATTCTGGCTTTCATGCAAAAACTTAAAAGGCAGCTCTGCAATCCAGTAATGGGGTGGGAGGAATGTATCCAGTTTTGTTTTGCCTGCCCAATTCATATTAAAAAAAAGCTTTAAGTAAGAGATGAATACATTCAATGGAAAATGATGTCTGCTCTAAAGAAAGTATGTTGTGGATTGTTATCCTTGGAAGATACCTATACTTATAGACAGCCATCCTGATTGAATATCAAAGATAAAATTTGTAACTTTTACAAATCAGTGATGTCTTGTTTGTAATATGTATGTAGTAAGCACTTCATCCTTCATACTGCAAAATGAAGTATAGTTTTAATCAATAACTTCTTTCTCCAGGCACTTCTAGTTTTAATTATACTTTTCATTTTCTTGACTATGTTCAGAGTTCATTGAAATAAATAAGAGTGGCTTTCCCTTCAATGGAAGAAAAATCATGTCCAGAGATCCTTGTCTATTTCTAGGTACCCACATATATTGAAAAAACTATAGCTCCAATTAACAGTGATGAAGGGTTTTTGGCACTAACACTGATGAATAGTGATGAAGCATTGACTTGAGATTTCCCATACTTTATGTAGATAATTTCTGGCATTTTATCTACTCATTTACACAGTGTTTTCATTGGAGAGGACCGTATGAGGAGTATGTGTCAATTTCCACCATGGTAATTTGTTTTTTTCTTGTTTTCATTTTTCACTTCTAGAAAATATTTGCATTGTTTTCTTCTGCCCTCCTCTGTTCTAACAGACTACTGCTTTTCTTCATAATCTTAGTCCTTATGATGTTACCATATAAAGTCTTGTCTCCTCAAGTGCACTACTAATTTTTCTTGCATTTTGTCATTTAGCAAAGGTTCAGGATAATGTATGTAGGATGGCTTAAAGGTCACTGGGTGGCTCCTGGGGAGCTGGATGTCTGTTTTTACAAAACTACACTAAGAGCAATGGAAGTAAGAAAAAAAAATCCAGAAATAGCAAACTGCTGCTTTGTCTTGCAACTATTAAACACTGTGAGTAGTCCCCAAGTTTGAACCAATTAGATGTTGCTATGCAGCAGGAAAGAGGGCCAATAAAGTCCCTGTTGTTTTGGAGAATGTGGTAGGTAGGTTAAAATGAAGATTCTCCTTCTCTATTCCAGATAAGTGTCCTGTTGTTTTTCCCTACATACCAGTTTCTCAGGTGACAGCAGTGAATGAGAGTTGCAGAACTCCTGGAGCGGAGCCTGCAGCCCAGAGACAAAATTTAACATTATCAATTGTCAGTAACTGATGGCCATTTTTTTTCTGCTTTTCAGATAAAAAGGAGCAAACAGATACTAAGGATGAACTTTGCAATGGCCCATAGTAGAACAGTGTTTCAGAGAGACACATAGTGTCTCTGAGAAGGGCAATAAGCCTCATCACATGAATTAACTGTAAAATTCTATCACATATCACAAGATATCACACAACATCATACAGGTATGTGCACACATGCACGTGTCAGGCTAATATTTTTGGGGTGTCTGCATTAGTGTCATATGGCGACTCCAAGCACATAATGGGCAAAGAGACGGTGATGCTGATTCAAGTGCAACAAGCTTCTGTCCAAGAAGCTGAGGTTACTTATCGGGGCAGGCAAGTGCTAGAAAAAAATGAGAGAAATATGCAGTTCCTCTCTTCTGACTCCTTCTAAATCCACAACTTGATATGAGCCAAGAAGCCTTGCCCTTCATGTGGGCAATATATCAGGCCCAGCTGCAGGGAGGGACACTCCATTCATCCTGTTCCAAGGAGGCTTAAATAAGCTTAAAGTCTGGATTTTACAACAGTAAATGTCAAGAACTACATATCCTTAAAAATAACCTTTGTATTTCCTCCGTTACAACTATATGGTCCTCTCAATATTTGCATAATGGCTATCACAGCCAGGAATTGAGGCATCTATTATTTTCATCAAAATTCCTAAGTTTCACCTGCATTTTTGGCTCCGTAAATATTGAATGAAATTACTTCCAAAAGAAAGATGTATAAACCATCCACTTACATTGCTAAAGCGAAAAATGAAAATATTTGAGAGGTCTAGCACAAAAGAGTGAGCTTGTTGGACAGATTTGTTCTTGCAGTTTTGCGGGGGGTTACCAGGGCCAGCTGTGTTCCAAATAAATTTACTGACCTCAGTGAACTTCCTATCAACAGAATTCTCCCAGGCTCCCATTATTTCTCTTTGACAATTAATCAACAGCTGTTGAAAAGTTATGAGTGTGCTTCTAATTTTCAGTAAAATTAATGAAGCTCCTATCTTATGAAATGTAGAAGGAGGTTTTCTTCTTCACCCTGGTGTGTATTTCCTGATTTATTTTTTAAATCAATTAGCCTTCTGAACTCCTGTGCCTCCTGCCTTCAGTAAAAAGGATCCCAGTCTTGACCGGGACAGGCATGGAGAGCTTTGCCTATAAATTCAGTCATGCAAAGCAGTGACCTCTACTGTAGGTAGAAACTGATGTTTGTCAGAATTCTACCATGCATAAACAGGATGTGGTTGCTCCTTTTGAATTTATGTAAACATTCAGCTTTTCTGTTGGCAATGAATATGGTTCAGTTTCTGTATTTCTCGCAATCAAGGAGAGGGAATTTTTGTAAATGCACTTTTAGTAAGCAACAAAAAGCAGCGCTTTGAAGGTCTTTGTCTGCTATACAGATCCACCAGGCAGATCTCTGTGATTGTCCGCAGTGTTTTCTCCACTGGACCATGTGGATTGTATGAGAAGCAAAGTGTGAAATTCATTTCTGCAGCTTTCCTTTTACAGCTGTTCTGTTCCCTCACACATGGAGAAGAATTATTTAGTCCTTAAAGGCTAAACATGCACTTAAACATAAAAAAAAAATACCCCATATCAAAATAGATTTAAGACCTGAAGATATTATTGTAACTGATTTAAATAAAAGCTGCAGAGCTTTGATGCTCAGGACATTACACCTGCTTTAGGTCAAATCAAAAGGTTAGCTATTGCACAGCTGAAGCAGGAAATAAACCACAGAGCGAGGAAATCATTGAGATGCTTGAGAAATTTTGAATAACCACTACTTGATCTTTTGGTTTAATTCTGTTTGGGATAGAAAAGTAAGTTATATCAGCCTTTCATTCATTTTTTTAGAAAAAAAAAAAGAGCAACCCCACTATGCCAATTGGATTTCTTCTATGATTGATATCTCATTTTCTACACATTTGGAGGATCAGGCTCTGTGCACTGGTCTCAGTGCCTGAAGGATTACATCATGTTCTTTCGACTTTCTGTCAAATAACCTAAAACACAATGCAATTTTTTATGACCCAGGTCATCTTTTGTTTTCCCACAGAGCACAAAAACAACATTCAACAAATTTGGCTGATAAAAGATTTTTATCTTACATGGGAAAGCAATGCTGTTTCTCTAAACCACACATAATGTATTAGTAATAATAATATTCCACTTCAAACAAATTACAAACTAATGTTAATGTTCTTAACAATGTTATACTAAATAATAACTCCCCACAGGCCAATTTGCATACAAAATGTAACATTTAAAGCCAAGTTACAATTAGCACTTTATTATGGAAGTCTGTGGATTGTAATTTACTGAAACAAAGTTATACTTGCTACAAGGAATTTTAATTTATGAAAAATTACCCATTTAGAATTGCTGTCACAGTGGACCAACTAACATTAAAATGATGGGTACCTAATAAATATGTCCAGTATTAATGTAATGAATGACAAAAATAAAACAAAGTAAATTTAGTAAATGACTGTGCTTCCTAGTAAATAAGTGATGCAAGTCTACAACCCTTCTGTGATGGTGGCAAATAGAATAATATGTCTGTGAGAGAAAGAAGGAAGTAGAGCTGTTAGGAAGGGAAATTAAAATGATGAACGGAAAAGGAAAAGGGGTGTATATATAGCATAGAGAGAACAAGGAAACACGGAATGGTAATGAACTGAAAATTAGTGTATAAGTAAATTTAAAAGATCTAGCTCAGGAAGATGAATCATATTAATATTTAATTGCTCCTAGGTGAACACCAAAAATCATTTAATGATGATAATAAAAGTTCTCAATCCCATAGACTTTATTTGAAAGGAGAGAACATTATTTATCTTATATGAATACTTACAAAGCAGCAACACAGATATTCTGATTTTTTTTTTTTTTTACATTCTCCTGACTTCGTATTTTAAAACTTGGTTTGTTTTTTGTTTTAATTTGTGGGAATTTAGACCTCTGGGTTATCTGGTACATCTTTCCATTTAAAATTAAAAGAAGGACACAAGAATACCTGAAATGTCAAGCTGTTTGGCAAATATTGCTAAACAAGTTCTGCAAATATCAGCTTAATTTTTTAGGGATTTCCATTTATATACACATGATTTTGTTCTCTCTTCACAGCCATCAGGCCTTTTTACTGTAGCAGCACATAAGTCCCCATGTACTGTGTCACATCTCAGGACCTAGGCATTCAGTCTCTGTCAGACAGACATGGAGAGGTCACATACATCTGGTGCTGCAAGGTCATGCAACAGACTGCAGATGTGTTTTATCATCTTGTACATGGAACATCACAAGCATTTCAATTTGTGTATTGGGGGAAGGCTGCAGCAGTCAACACGATGGCTTTCTGCCAGCTGCAGGACATCATGCCAGCCTGCAGTGCCAGCACTGAGGTCAGAAAGGAGGAGGTAGGTGCCAAATGTGCAAGTCCCATACTGGCAAAAAGAAGCCATGGCAGGCCTGGAATATTTACCTAGCAAACACTTTCACTAAAAACATTTCAAATCCATTTGGTAACTTGGACGCTCTTCTATTCAGGGAACAGAAACATTCCCATGTAGTTTATCTGACTGACCGCAATGACTACATGAGTTCAGCTCTTTCACATCTGAAGGAATCACTGGGAACTCTGCTTGTGACAGTCTGTTGAGCTAAAAATAATGTGGAAAAAGATCTCCCCAAGGACATCCTGCGAGGAAAGAGGGTATAAATTTAGGTAAACCATAGTTAAGACTTATTTACCCACTTTTACTTAAAACTGATGATGAAAAAAAACATTTAACACTATAAACTCAAATTAGGTCATAGCTTGGCTTAGATAGGAGGGTGTGTAGGCAGTGTTGGATGATTGAGGAGTGAAGCAAAGGGAAGAATGTGGTAATCTCCCAACAAGTCATGCACATGTAACATACACATATAATTCACACACTTGGTAACCTCTCACTAACAAAACTGAGCACGACTGGTGCTTCCAGAAGGCTGAACTATATGACAAAAAATAGCTTAGAGGAACACAATGAGCACTAGTGTAAGTATTCAACCCTCAACTGTTCTCTGAGGATTTTCACCCACTTACCCGACTAGTGCCAAGCTTTGTTTAGGTTCTGTGAGTCCTTTACAAGGACTTTTTTTCTTTACTTTCCGTTGCCAGTTTACCATTATAAGCCTTTTACAGAACAACAATGGCATGTGACCGTGATCATGAGTCTTCTACCAATGCTTCAGAAACCTATAAAAAGAATTGATATTAGAAATAACTATAAAAAGAATTGATATTAGAAATAACAAGGAGGGACATGGAAAAAATGACAAAATATATCTGATTTGCTAAATGCTTCTTCTTATTTTTAACCAACTTGGTCTACTTCTTTATAAACAGTCTTTTAGCTTTATAGGAGTTTATCTAAGTTGTGCAATCCAAGTTCCTGTATAGACCTCATTTGAATTTATATATAGTGAGTGTTTGTGTGCAAATGAATGAAACTATTCACCAGCCTATTAAGTGTTTGTGTAAATCTCTTTGGAAAAGAGATTTCAAAGTCTTATTCCAATATAAAAAGCAAAGCCACAGAAAGGTATCAATTGGCTATGCGGCTCGAAGAAAATCATTCATGTAAAGCAAATTCATCTCTTTAAAGCTTTTTTTTCTCTTCTTTATAATTAAAAGGATTATCAACTTATTGAAAGCAACTTTTTCTGTTAGTCAGACATAAGTTTTATCCATTTGCAGTTTAGGAGACATTCTTAACGTTTGCCTGCTGTGCACTCTCAGTCTGGAACCTGACAGACAAGTTGATCTGAGCAAGAAACCCAAGCAATATATGTTTTGTTGGCCAAATGTTTTAATTTCACCAGAGCAGCAGCTGCATTGTTTTCAGTTTTCATTTCACTTTTCTTGTGTGATATGACATTCAAACGGTTTGAACCCTCCTGCTCTTTCTACTTTTTCCCATTTTGGAAGAGATTTAGAATATTGGAGCTGAAATCAAAAAACGAAAATGGAAAATAATAACTGGAAAATGGAAATAATGAAAATGGAAATAATAAACTGCTCAATCTAGAACTTAAAGAAGGAATTTAATACTTCTTTCTCATTAATTCTTTTTTTCTATTTCATTTGAAATTTCTTATTTTCCTATTTTGACAAATGAGGTGAAAATTTCTCTTAACCTTAGAAAATCAAAGTATATTTATTTACTTCACTATTACCATCAATTTCTTAGAGTATGTGTTCTTAAGAATTGTCAAAAATGACAATAACACCTTGGTTTTTGATGGTTGATGTATTATTATTGTCTCTCTTCTCAGGAGATTTTATTGAAATATAGTTTCGTGATCTGTAAACATTCAGAGCTATAAATAGTGACTAATGTTCTCTACACTGACTGAGTCTCTACACTGACTGAGACTTCACTTATGAAGCTGGATAAAAAATAAAATCACCAAAAAATTATCAGCAATTTTAGTAAATTAAAATTTTGGTTCAAATCTGTACTAGAGAGACCAAAAGATAGAGATGATTAGTTTAATACAGGAGGTGTTCTGGTGATTTTAGTGTGTCATTAGTCAATAACTTTACATATATATATATAATATATATATATATATAGTCTTTGTCAAAAGGTAGAAAAGCTAGAGAAATTAAAGACAATAAAAAAGCATAGTCTCAGTATCTTATCTGATGCAAATCAATGTGACTGACTTCTGCAAATCTATGACCATTTATTTTATATAATATTGGATGCATATAACAATGCATCAAAAGGTGCAATTTCCTTGCTGACCACAGAAGAACTTGCTCAGAAAAAGTCAGCACATTTTTAATTTTGATAGTGGCAGAACCCATCCCCTTCTTGGGCATTTCCCCTCATGAGAGTAAAAGTAATTACATTTCAGCATTTGCAGCTCTAATTCCTTTATTGACTCATATTATATTTTGTAGAGTAGGCATTATAGAATTTAGGAGTTAGGAGGAATGAGTTCTATCAAAAAGATAGTGTTGGCATGAATCTTATGTCATTATTTCAATATTGTGAAAAGGCCATAAACAGTGTCTTGGATATGTTTTTCTTTTCCAGATTAGATCTTCCTCCAGAGAAGAATTTTGTTACTATTGCTTTGACAGTACTTACGCTATTGAGAGACTACATATTTCTCTGAAATTCTCACTTCTCATTTATAAATCTTTCTCATCAGCTCAGAATTTTTTATTTGTATATGTTATTACCAAACTATGTTTATCTACGTGTGTAGGTACAGCCTCTTATCTGATAAGTTTTCCAAAATTACTGACACAAAAAAGACCTAACCATCATAAAAATGAAGCAATGTTGGTATAAGCATGGAAAAAGAATTAAAAAAAAAAGAAAAAAAAGACTTCTTTCATACCTGTTAGTAGAATGATTCAATACACACTATAAGAAGTGTAGTGTATAGGACATTAAATATAAAATAATTCTCACCTTTAGTGAGAATAAGGTGAGAATAATTCTTACTTTTAGTGTAGAGAAGCTAGCAAATGTTAGGAGAAAAGATATTTCTAAAGTTGCTTCATTGCAGCAACCTAGCATGGAAGGCTGGGGTTGCCTTCTGGACGAGAATCATATAAAAGAGTAGCACAGTTAATATTGGTGAATTAAAGACCTTTTTAAAATTTATGATAACCAACTTTTGTTATACTGTATGTGAAACTGGCACAGTAAGCAAACTGGACAGCCATAAATCTGTCCACCCAGATAGCATGCACCCAGCCCAAATAGGAGTGCTGACGTAACTGGAGGGGGTTATTGCTGAGCTGTTCTCCATCCTCTTTGAGAGATCAAAGCAAGCAGGTGCCAGAGGACTGGAAGAAACCCAACATCACTCACGTCTTCAAACCATCTAGAGAACATCTGCAGGTATGTGAAGGAAAAGATGATCAAGAGTAGACAGCATGGATTCACGGAAGAGAAGTTGTGTCTGACCAGTTTGATTGATAGCATTTTACAAGGGAATAACTGGCTGAATGGAAGAGGGAAAGTGATGGATCTTGTCTCCTTTGAGTTCAGCAAGGCTTTTGACACAAGCATTTCAAGTTACTAGTAAAGCTGAAAAGCTACTGATTACTTCAGCAAACATTTGGAAACTATTGCTCATAAAATTCTAATAGGAAAGCTCTGGAAGTGTGGGTTAGATGAGTGAACAGTTAATTGGACTAAGACCTGGCTAGATGGCAATGCTCAGACTATCCTGATAAATGGATAAAGCCTAGGTGGAGGCTGGTGACTTGTGGTGTCCCCCCAGAGGTAACTGCGGGTACTAGGTCCAGTGCTATGGACCCAGTTAGGGTCCATAGGTTAACAAGGTTAAGTGCAAAGTCCTGCACCTGGAGATGAATAACCCCAGCCATCAGTACAGATCTGGGACTAACCTATTGGAAAGCAGTTCTGCAGAGAAGGATTCAGGAGACCTGTTTGACAACAAGTTAACCATGAGTCAGCAGTGTGCCCTCGTGGCCAAGAAGGCCAATGGGATGCTGGTCTGCATCAGGAGGAGTGTTGCCAGCACGTGAAGAGAGGGGGAAGGGATTCTGCACCTATACTCAGCTCTGGTGAAGCTGCATCTGGAGTATTGTGTGCAGTTCTGGACTCCTCAGTACAGGAGAGACATGGAACTCCCAGAGCGAGTCAAGCATAGACAAAGATGATTACAAGACTGGAACATCTATCTTATGAGGAAAGACTAAGCAAATTGGGCTTATTTAGCTTAGAAAATAAAAGATTGAGAGAGGTTCTTATCAGCATGTACAAATACCTGAGGGGAGGATGTAAAGAGGTTGGGGCCAAACTCTTCTTGGTGGTGTCCAGAGAGGTTGAGGAGTCTGCTCTGGAGATCTTCAAAACACACCTGGATGAGACCCTGTGCCACATGCTGTAGGCATCCCTGCTTGAGCAGTAGGGTTGGACTGGATGATTTCTAGAGGGTACTTCAAACCTTACTCATTCTGTGATTATGTGAAGTATTGTACAGGATGATTATGTAAAGGGACACTTTCTACTTAGTTTCTTTTATGATTATAAGTGAACTTGCAGTAGGAAACTACTGTAGATATGTGGGAATTTGTGCCTCATTAAGCTTTAAATTGAGCTAGGTATCTGTCTGTAACACTATTGTAAAAAATGAAATTGAAAAAAAATCAATGCAATAAAATGTACACAGCAGCTTTCTAAAGCTTGTTGCAAAAACAACTGAAGAAAATTATTTTTCAGATCTTCTTCACAAATAACTATACTACATAAAACAAGGTTTGAGCTGCCCATAAACACACAAGTAGTAGAGAAGGCCTGTTTCAGTGGGTAAAACATGTTTCATAAGGAAATGAATTTACTTAAATAGGAATTACCAGGGAAATAATTCTTGAAAGCTATTGACAGAAAGTGATTTAATTCCATCTATAGAAGAACAGTGTAGTGGAGTTTTTGTACAAACTATTATCTTAGACAAAATCCTTTAGGCAATTGAAGAAGTTACTGGGTTCATGTTGCAACTATTTTTGCAAGCAAACCTAGGTTGATTTCTTTTTACAAAAGAAAGGCACGACCAGATAAAGATGCTAGTATTTATCATGGAGAATATTTATTACACTTATAGTTTCCCAAGACAGAGAAAACAGCCAGAAAATGAAAAAGAATCTGAATCTTGATATTTATTGAACAAATAAAGTATGAGGTGTGTGACTGGTGATATCAGCAACAAGGAAATTGTTGTTGCTGTCAATAAAATAGTATTGCACAATCTTAAAAGAAGAAATAATAACAAAAATATTAAGAGTCACTTATGTCTCATGCTAGAATACGTTGGTCTAATCAATGCTGGAAAATGTTCATAAAATCAAATAGAAATAGTTATCTGACATACCTTGAAAGACTAGGAAAGAAGAATGCAAAATGTTGAGGAAGGGACAAAATATGAATGGCAACACAACCAATGAATGAAGAAAGTACCTTTGCAGATGCTTATACGTTACCTAATAGGTGGAAATGGCTTGGTAAGATCTCTGTTTTCAGCTTACTGGAAAATTCACCAATGGACTTATTGTATATGACCAGAATCAAGATCATCTGAATTTTAATATTGATAGTGTATCACTTATGGCAGTTCAGAGAACTGGAGATTTTTGTCTGTACACAGTGAATCTAATTCTACATAGGGCTAATAATTTTAATGAATGTTTCTCTGATCTATTTCTTGAGGATGAGAAAAAGGAAAAACTCTTATTCACAAATTATATATCATTATTAATTTATAAGATACATACTGTTATTGTCCTATAAGATAAAACTCTAAAACTGTTAGGAAGCAATATTACATTTATTATGTAATGAGAGAGAAAAAATGTCTCCACAAAAGAATCTACACATACATAGGCTAAATAGATTGTCAGGGGAATGCTTTGCAAAATTCAACAGAATTTTATGCCAAGAAAGATGTTTCTCATAGCTGGGCATACATTATATTTATCATATTACCTTTTAATAATGGCATAATATTAATATTACTCATACATGTTACCATATTTTCTTTTTTCTATTTGTAGAAGTTCATGTAACTTTGTCTTTCCCTCAATAAATGGCCTTACTCTGAACAAAAAGAAAAAAAAAAGTCTAGTAAGTAACACACAAGAGAGAAATTAATCTAAACTTAGTAAAACTATATATTTTTTTCAATTTTCTCAATTCCTTGTGCATTTCAGATTACAAAAGTGTCCTGAGTGTGATAGATCAATTTTGAAATTATTCCTAAAGTTTACATTTCAAAATAAGACTGGAAGGGATAACTGGTAACATTTAAAAGTACATAGATAAGGTAAAATTTGCAATAAGAAAACTTATTTGATAAAGACTATTTTTCTTGCATTATATTTTAACATAATGGTATATGTCTCTTTGTAATTTCTTACAGGAACCCTAGAAGAAACTTATTATTTTTCATGAAGAAATATTACAGAGATTGAGTTAAATTACATCCCCAATTAAGAAGGGGAAAAGCCTTGAGTCTACTAACAGCTCAGCCTTGTCTTGTTTAGGTTGCTTTATAAAAATAGAAACAGACCACATGTTCTCAGCAGCACTTGTTGCATTTAAAGACACTTGGTGACCTTACATTTTTGTTTCTTCGACTTTGTCTAATGTGATTTTCTCTCAACATTGAATTATGCTTGTGAAAATATCCTGATCTCCAGTCATTACCTATAATCTGAATCAAGCAGTCATCAATATAAGAAAAAACTTTAAAGAAGGATGCTAAGTCTACATAAATCTTCTCTTGGCTTTCTTCCCGGTATCTGTCAATCATCTTCAGCAATTGGAGATGAATACAAAAGATATCCATTGCCAGAAATGCATTCACTGCTGTCAAAGAAGGTAGGGCTGAGGGAATCATTTTACAACAAGCCCTATATCATACTCACCAGCCCCTAACGGCCTGTCTCTGAAGACGAATGCATTTTGAAACTTTTGGTACTTCAAAAAAAAAAAGGGGGGGTGGGGGGGAAGTAAAGTCCTCGAAGGACTCTAAAGCATATAGAGGTATAGACTATTAACTTATAAAGATTGCATTGCACAGCCAAGTCTTTCTTAAATACATTACAGAACTCTGCAATGTTAAACAAAACAAACAATCAAAAACAAAAGCAATCAGCACCATGTCCAGTTATGTAGTCACCTCTCCTTACAGAATTAGGTAGTACATGGCAAGAAAATCAGTCATTCTGAAAAGAAAGGAACATAACCCATGTGAATAGTATTAAAATGTACTAACTTAGACATGTAAACCTGAGGTGTTTGTTTCTGACCTTTATAATTGTGATGGATCTTTTAAGGAGAATGTTGTAGATCTGTCTACCTAGTTAAAATAAAGTTATGATTTGATTTCAATTTTTTAAATTCTTCATTATAAAGAATCATAGAATCATAGAACACTTAAGGTTGGAAGGAACCTCTAGCAGTCACCTAGTCCAATCTCCCTGTATACACAGGGTCACCTAAAGCATGTGGCATGAGGTTGCATCCAAGTGAGTTTTGAAGATCTCCAGAGAAGGAGACTCAACAACTTCTCTTGGTAACCTGTTCCAGTGCTCTGTCACCTTCACTGTCAATAAATTTTTTCTTAAGTTCCTGTGGAACTTTTGGTGCTTCAATTTGTGGCCCCATCCTCCTCACTTCCTCTCTTAAGGTATTTACATATACTGATTAGATCACTTCTCAGTCTTCTCTTCTTAAGGCTGAGAAGAGGCTCAACAGGCTCAACTCTCTCAGCCTTTCTTCAGAGGGCAGATGTTCCAGGCTCTCGATCATCCTTGTAGCCCTGCACTGGACTCTCTCCAGCAGCTCCACATCCCTCTCGTACCGGGGAGCCTACATTCTGACGCGGTACTCCAGATATAGCCTCACCAGGGCTGAGTAGAAGGGGACAATCACCTTCCTCGACCTGCTGGAGACACTCTCCTTATTGCATCTCAGAATCCCATTGGCCTTCTTGACCACAAGGGCACATTGTTGCCTCATGATTCACTTATCACCCACCATGACACCCAGATCCCTTGCTGCAGCACTGCTCTCCAGAAGGTCAGTCAGAAAAAGAGCAAAAGCAGATGAAGAATTCATGGTCTTTCTCATCCTGTATATGATTCTGATGGTGGGAAAGGGTTAAGATTTTCAAAGTAGAAAATAAAAACTTTAAGGTATCATTTACAGTTCTACAAAATCACATTGCCCACCATAGGGACAACTACCTAGTCTGATACGTTAAAATTTACATTGTTTTACTGATCTAATTAAATTTTTAAAAAGAATTAGATTGGACTTTTTTTTAATAATGCTTTTTTTCTCATTTATCAATAAATAATTTTTATTCCCTTTTTATTCTAAATATTATCCAGAAATATCATAAAATAGAATACATGCTAATACTAGGAAAAAAATTAAATACAGAAGTTATACATTTATATATTCCTTTACAAGTCTTCCTTTTATCTCTATTATCATTCTAAATCAAATTATATAATCAATTTCTATTTTGAATTTATCTTTAGAAGAATGAGGTGCCAATATAGAATTCAAGAAATTTTATATAAATTTATACATATTTTCTTTTTCTCTCTTCTATATTTTACAGATGACATACTAAAAATTAGATTTACTTTTCTACTAGAGAAATGTCAATACACAGATAAAAGTAATCATATATCACATGAAAAGATATCCCAAAGTACAGATATGATGGGAGAGACTTTTTATACTATCTTCCCTTAAAATAAATGTAATCTAAGCTAGTAAAGCAGTACCTAAAATCAGGCTAGTATGCTGCAAATGACACTTGGAATGAAGGAGTGCAAGCAAGCAGTCTAGCAATTTTCACCTGCCTGGTTAGTGCATATGGTCGGCAGAGATCTTCCTTGGCCACAAATTCAAAATCATTTTCTAAATGTTTTCCCAAGATGATAGCTATGAGACACAAAAAAGTTCCAGCATGTCGCCACTATCCTTCACCTAGTATAAACTGTCAAAGATTTGAGCAAAGCAGTCAAAAAGAAAGGCCATTGTTTCAATAACATCTCTTTGAAGTGAGCAGAAATGGCTTATGTGTTTCTATATCTGGGAATAGTGATCTGAAAGAGTGCAGATTTCCTCAGCATCCACTGCTTCCCGGAAAGAACTGCTTGTGATTCTCACTGTCAAATGAGATCAAAAAGCAAAATACCCAATGTCAGAAACACAAGAGTTACTACTCTACTAGTTACAACTTCATGCTTTTATTTCAGATGTTTACATAAATATGGCAAGGAAATTATGCATGCTTTGCTGAATGTTTGCTGAAAGCAAAACTAGATACAAAAAAAAATTCAGAGCTATAGGAATTTTGCTAGAAAATCATCAAGCTCCTTGTTTCCATGCTGCAAAATGAGGTGACACTAGGCAGGCATGTAATGTCTCTCACACAACAGAAAGAATGAGCACAATAGAAAGGAATGCCTGGCTCTGCAATCCATCCTCTACATACAGAAAACTTTCATTAATGAGAAGACTCAGATTAGCACTAACAGCTGTCAGTCACCCAGCAAAGGGGCAACAGTTGATTTCTTTGGAGCAGGAAGCTGAGCTTCCCCCTTTGTATGGCATAAATACTTGGAAACTATTTGCTGAGCTGAATTGTCTATCAGCTGATCAACCAATTAAGCAATGAATCCCAGCTCTTTTAACTGAATGGTGCAAGTGATTTGCTCTTTAACTGCAATGCTGCAGTTAAAGAGCAGCTTGGGTGGTCTGAAGACAGCAACAGCTGTGTGAGAGTCAGATATGGCAAGCTTGAGCAAAAGGCAGGTAAATGTGACACAGTGAAACACATAACATGTAGTGTGATTAAAGAAGTTCAGAAAACACTGAAGATAATGTGGTAAGAAATATATAGATATTTATTCTGTATTAGAGGGATGGTGATGACCACAAGCAAAGGTACACAAATCAAAAGCAAATCTCTTTTCTCTCCATTTCAGCAATCCAAAGAGAAATATGCAATATAATGCCCATCTGGCAGCACCTATATTGCGTAGTTTCTACATAACTTAAAGTATCTTCTCAGTAAGGACAGTAATAAAATACGGGTTGTCCTCTATGTTTCCAGTCAGAACATAAAACAGAACATTTCTCTTGTGCTCAAACACTTTCACTTGACCACTTGCTCTTTTAGAAATGTGGAGAGAAAACTAGTCTCTTTTAAAGAGGCTATACAACTCCATTTGGCGGCTGGCTAGTAGTACAGGTGGTTTAATAATGTTTATGCTGAAACTGTTAGGAGTTTGAAACAGTTATTAATGCCTGTCTCTACTCATAGACTATCCTTAAATATAGCTGTTTGAGTTTGCTGCACTTAATCACACACTTCAATATCTCTTTCTTTGCACTCTTTCTTTTTCCTTTGTCTGAAAAGAGCAGTGCAAATATATTTGTAATCAGTTAAATTTTCCTTCTTTCTTGTTTTTCAACTCTCTAAGACAAATCTTGTATTGGAATCATAGTACTTAGATAAGGAACCAAATATGTGATATATTTTCCAGGAGCACCATTTCTAGCTGAAATAATAGAGGATAGTTCATAATATGAGAAACACGGGGTTACTCTTTGTTTCCGTTGAATTCCCAGGGACCTAAGAGATAATATTATCTGTTTTCTGTGTCTCCTTTCTCCATTTCTACCAAGAAGAATTTCCCCCCTTAGCAAGGGCTTCATCGATCTTCTTTACAAATTCTTCAATGGGAGGATAATATACAGGGCCACAGTAAGGGTGAGGGAAAAGATTGTCAAATAACTATAAAAATACTCAAGCCCTCTGGCTCCTGTCAGCCAAGAACAGAAGTTGCAGGTTGCTTCACTAATAGGTAAAATTACTAGTATATGAGAGGGAGATGGATGGAATACAGTGAAAAAGAGAGGAGATAGGTAACCAAAGTGTCAGAAATATCTCACTGCATTTCCATGCATTCAGGCATCCAGTTTTTCTATCTACTATTTCTCAAGACTTAAAATGAGCATGTAAATATATATATAGTGTGTGCCTATATGTAGGCATGTGTATATATGCGTATGCATATAAGTATGCATAGCTGTGTGTATTTGCATGTATAACTTTTACTCCTTTTTTAGAATTATACTTTTCCCCCTGGTTTTGTTTTGTTTTGTTTTTCTTTTTTTTTGTAAGCTGAGATGAAGGTAGCATAACTAGGGAAGAAATTAATTTTAAGTAAATAAATAATTAGATAGAACTATATTCATGAACTCCAATATCTAATATAATTATTTTTATTCAAAACTACAAAGAAGTTGGTGAAAATATATAGAGTACACAGCAGAATTTCTTACTCAGTTTGGAATGAAAAGATCTGAAATCTGAGTTGGTAAGGAAATAGTTTTCCTGTCTCAGGAAAATTGGAAAGTTGGCAGGGGTGCAAGTTTGTTTGTTTTCAGTTTCATGTTTTGATGAATTTAGGACCTATCCATCTCTCTCTTTTTTTTTTAGTTTATTATACAAGGAAATAGTAATAAAAATTATAATCCCCAAAGATTCCAGTGTTTGCATTACTTATATAAGCAAATCTTAACTCTGTAAATTAGAAACAAAAACTGGTCTGGGATACTCTATACTCAGAAATAATGTTTTCAATTCTGCACTACTTGAAGCAGGAAAAGGTGGCCCTATGTAAACTGACAGAACATGTTGCTGAAGAACTTAACAGTAGGGGCTTTTTTGTTTGTTTGGGAGCATTCTGGGGGAGAACGGGGTAGTGGGAGATAGGTTAGAGGTAAGAGATGAAGTTTACAAATCTGTTCTCTTTCCCTGAAAAGTTCGAATTTTGTTAAGCTGACATTTCTGGAATAGAAAAAAAAAAGACAAAAAACTTCTTAATCCACGTGGATCTACATGAAAGAAAATCAAAGAAGATTTAACTTCAGTATGAACTGAAATCAAGAAACTAAGAAAAATATAACTAGGACCTTTTTTACTTTCTCATAGAGTAAATTCCCCTTTTCTTTTATTTGTGCCCTACATTACCTATTATATCAAATATATATGTGACTTTCTAGCAAATATAATATTAAAAACAGCAACATTGCTACAAATCCCAAAATACTTAAATACAAGGCACAGTATGTTCTAACCAATGCCAAGAAATAAAACTCATCCACAACACTGATTCTAAGCATTATTGTCTTTTCTTTTTTAAGCTTTCAAACTCCTCTTGATATCTATATATATATCTGTGTGTATGAATATAGATGAACATATAAAATATATATATGCTGCATACATACAGTATAAATATTTAACTAAGGACATAAAAGATAACTTTTTTTTCTGGTGTGAGTAGAATTGCAAGAACCTTCAGATATAATTATAGGAATTCAGGCATATAAATTCAGGACTGGATGCTTGAAGTTTTGTTATTCCTCACAGGCCTCATTTTTGGAAGGTTTGATTCACTTTTATTGGCATGGCTAAATATGGATTAAGGAATCAGATTTTAAAAATGTATAGCTATTTTGCCTTTCCTTTTTCCTTACTTTTTCCTTCTATCCTTTCTCTTTTCCTTCTTTTCTGTCTCTTTGTTCACACATAGATACACAAAAATGCACACATACTGATGTATATATAAGGTTTTAAAATCTAAGTGACAGATCTCGTATGACCTTATCACTTTGTCGAATACTGACAATTATATCTAGGATAGATAAACCTAGATATTGCTAGGATGTCTCATTTGGATGAGATCCAAAATGGCAAAAGAATGGCCTACAATGGAATTAATAAACACTTGTACTAATTTCAAACACTTCAGCTCTCCTAATTTAATAAATAATGAATTTCTTAATGCAGGCCTGGTCATTTCCTCAATGAGTGCAGAGGAAGCTATTGATAAAAGAGAGAATTTGTTGATAAAATAGTGCAATCTTTTTACCATAGTTCACATGAAAGAGCCTGTGCACTACCATTTTATGCCTGATGTCTGTACAAGAATTTGCAACAACTCAGATTTAAAAAAAAAAGAACACAATAAGTCTAATTGCAGTACTAGGAATTTAAATTAGGCACCCTCTATTATTAAGAGAAAGTAGAAAAACATAGATTTACAGATAAAAGCAAAAGAGTAAGGTTGAGTTTATCGATTAAGCTCAAAAAATCTATGCCGTGGATATAACATAAGACCAAATCTAACTTATATTCACTTTTCTTTTATTGAAAGGAAGCCATTCAAAAAAGTTCAAGCATTTTCTGCTAAACACTTATCTAATTCAATAGAAAAACTCCAATTAACCTCAGGGCAACTTGATTTGACCTCTTCTCTGGCCACTATGAAGAGCATGTTTGTTTATTAATCTGGCAGATTTAAGATATCTTGGAATCTATTATATTATGGTAATTGTAATAGTCACTTATATTAGAGAAAGACAACTATACTTTTTTGATGGATGACATAGTCCTTTCAGGCATTAGTAAGGAAGATTAAGCTGCTTCCGGTACAGCTATTTGCACAGCTACCTGAGCACGGTACCTCTATTGTGTTCATATTAGACTTCTTAAGCTATTCATCACTTTTCATGAGTCCAAATTCATTTAAAATGCACCTATCAGTATCAATAAATGAAAGAAAACAGATGTTTGATGTGTCTCTCATTGCACTGACAAGCATGACACACAGTGCTAAGACCCCTACTGCGTTCCTAAGAGCCCAGCTTTTGGGTGTCCATAAACAAGGTTTGATGGACTGCCATACAAAAGAGGTGCATGGCCTTTGGCCTTTCTATGATGGGCTGATTTTGGAAAGCTTTGTCGGACATAAGCCGCTGCACAACAGTCTCTTGAGTTAACTGGCACAAGTCTAATTTCCCTGACATGAATACATGCTTCAGATAAATCTCTTTCAGTTAGGTCAAATGAAAAAGAATATTATTTTGAAGGTCTTTTTTTTTCTATATATATTCATCTTAGCAAGGCATTTAAAACAGATTGCACCATTATCTAGCTACTGAACAAAGTACAGATTTAGAAATAGTTTCTATAGACTTAGTAAGTACTTAGTAAGTATAACACTTAGTAAGATTTGCTTTAAAGTAATCATTCCAAAGCATGGATCTCTTAAATATATAATCCTACAAAATATATTTCATAAATACTGCTTCCACAATATTTCCTGCATTGTAGAAACCCATTCCCTATATATATTTTTTCTTTCACTTTCCTATTTAAAAGTGAAAATAATTATGCTGCTTCAGGCCTAGGATCATCTAGCCCAATATGCTACTGCTAGCAATGGCCATAAGCAAATACCTAGGGAGAAATAAGAACAAACTAAGCATGCATGATACTTCAAGAATTCTCCCAGGCTCTGAACATTTTCACTTCAGTGGGTTTGCTTAACTGCCTGTGGTTTCTATATATTTAGCAACTTTAAATGGCATGATCTTCCACACACTTATTTCCTCTCTCTTAAATCTATATATACTCTTAATTTCAAGGATATAATTTAACAACAAATTTCACAAGTCCATTGTCTTTTATTCACTATCAACCTAGATACTATTGACTTGATTCAAGCTGAAGACATTCGTCTCACTGAAGAAATAGAGAATTAACCTAATGCACCTTCTCTATAGCACTCATGACTGTAGATTTCTGTCATATATTCTTTAGGTCATTTCTTTTCCAGGGTGGAAAAGGTGGCTTTTAAATATGTCCAAGGATGGAGACTCTACAGCTTCTCTGGAAAACCTGTTCCGTTGTTCATCCACTCTCACAGTGAAAAAGTGTTTTCTTACACTCAAAGAGAATTTTGTTTTAGTTTGCACCCATTACATCATCTTTTGTTACTAAGCACCACTGAGAAGCGCCTGCCTTCATCCTCTTTACACCTTCCTTTGAGCCATACGCACTGACAAGATCACCTTGAATCTGCTCTCCCTCAGGTGAATGCTCCTACCTCCTAGATTCATTTTGTATGGCAAGTTTTCTAGTATCTTCATCACCTTTGAGATCTCTGCTAAACTCACTCTAGTAGGTGCCTGCCTGTCTTCTTCTAGAGAGTCCAGATCTAGATCGAGCACTCCAGAAATGTTTCACAGAGTAGAACGGAAAGACTACATCTTCCCTCCTTTGACTTGGCACATTCTACTTAATACAACCCAGGATACAATTGGCTTTCATTACCAAGAAGACTAGCTAAGGTAAAACTTGCTGTCCATCAAGATCCCCAGTGTATTAGCAACTCCTCCAGCTTGTATTATTTTCAGACATGCTGAGAGTACATTTGATTCCATCATTCAAGCTCTTTAGGATAATGTTAAACAATATTGGTCCTAGTACCCACCTCTGGACCACACTAGCAGTGGTTGGCCTCCATCTGCACTTCATACCACTGATTATAAGACTTTGAGTTCAGCAGTTCAACCAGTTTTCAGTTTACCTCACTGTGCGTTTGTTTATTGCATACTTCATCAGCTTGTCTGTGAAGATGTTATAGGAAACAGTGCTGAAAATCTTACTAAAGTTGAGGACAAACAGCAACCACTGCTCTTCCCTCATCCAATAAACCAGTCATTTCATTGCAGAAGGCTGCCACATTTGTCAGACATGATTTCCCCTGTGTAAATTCATCCTCACCTCTCCCAGTTGGTTTCTTGTCCTTTCTATACATTCTTTACTATACATTCCTTTTCCTTTTTAGATATTCCTATGTATTTGTAAACCCTTTCCAAGTGTATTTGCTCTATCACCTTCCAAAAATTAAGGTGAGGCTGAACAGCCTACAATTATCCAGATCCCTCCTTCTTGCCCTTCTCGAAGACAGGACTGACATTTTCTCTCTTCCAGTTCTCAGAAACCTTCCCTAATTTTGCAGACTTTCAAGAATGACAGCAGCCTTGCAGTGGCATTGGGCAGTTCCCTTAGCAGGTGTGGGTGTGTTTATTTATTCATTGCTCATATAGAAGATCATCCATATACTAGGTAACCTAATTCTACTTTTCCTCCCCTTTTAAGATTTCCCTCCAATTCTTTTCTTTGAATCTTTCTTTCAGTTCCTGCCTCCTGCTTCATGTCTCCATGATACCTCTCATTACACTTTCACTTCCTATTTCTTTAGCTACCCTACTAAAATAAGCATATATTTTCCTGCTCCAGTTTTTGTTCATCTCTTTCTCTTCACAAGGACTCCCACAAGGACTCAGATTTTATTCCATTACACTGCTGGTACATTTTTTCTTCACATACTCATCTCTCACTCCTACAAACTGCTATTACATTTCTTCCTACCAGCTGCTTCTAGCATTTCTCCACTATCCATTGGAGAGAGAGAGAGAGAGAGAGGGAGAGGGAAAGTTAAGTTCTGTGAATCTCTCAGAAACTGATGGAAAGTGTAGGAGCTGCAGGAGCTGATATTTCTTCTGCCTTCCATAGATTTGGAAGAGAGAACAGATAAAAGCAGTAGATACAAGATTCATTTAATCAGACATTAGACATCTATGAAATTAATAATCATCTGAACTGGCTGTTTAATCACTGGAGAGGAAATATAGATGATCTATTTAAACATCTTCCATATTACAAAATAAGATCTTCTGTACAGTGTGCAAAAGGAGTGAGACTCATTTTGCCCACTTGCTCTATCACATCAGCAAAAATTTCCGTATAGTTCAGAAGGAAAAATTGGAACTTTAGCTCATTTTGGTCTTGCAGATTTTTTACACATAGAAAACAGCATTTTGTTCTGTGTTTCTTTGTTCTTGCTTGTCAAGGCTGCTTCTACACATGCAATTTCAGGAGGCCAGTCTTAATGTGTCTTAAAGACACTTTTACCATCTTGAATGTTTGCCTTGGTAGTTGTTAGCTCAAGAGACAGTTAAGAGAAAGCAGAAGCAACAAAAAGTTATGTAATTTTCTAGCTGACGAATTAGAGAATAACACAGAAAAAAAATTTTATCGTGAGAGTAAAATCTGCTATGTTTTCTAGGGACTACTTTTCTCTTTGGTTGCATGTTATCCCATAATCATTGCCCAAATTCTCAAAAGTGTTTATGAGATACAAATAAATAACATACATTTTCATTAACTATATTCAGTGTTTTTTAAACAATCATACTGAAATTATTTTTGTGCCTTTTTGTCATTTTATCTATTAGCAGAGGTGTTTTGGACTTTGAGAATTCAGAATCTTTAAGTACCTAATAGAAGTAGGTAGAAGAAGAAAAGTAATTCTCTAGGTGGGCTGAAATGACACTTCTCCTCCCATAACATTACCATAATTGGTAGGTAATTGTAATATTTCCTTCTAGTGGAGTGAATGAAGCAATAGTTCATATATAATGTGGAAAGTGATTCTGATGTTCAGGTAATGCTGCTGTGTATATCTGTACTAGAAATTAGTTATCCATTCTTGATAAGTTGCTATGGCTTCATTACCAGAAAAAAAATTAAATGTACAAGTAATATTTGCTTTTTGAAATATACATGCTCAAAAGCTATTATGATTAGCTGGAACATAAAATCTGTCCAGTTACATGATTACTGCTGACTATCTAGCAAATTTTATGCACACAATTATAAATAATTCAAAAGATTCATTAATTTTAGGGATTAAATACATATTTTTGGAGGAATTAGACTGTATTCTAATACTGCTATGGCAACCATCGGGGTGATGAATGGTTTTGTATGTCCAAAGCTTTCTATGTATTGGTTCATCTACAAGAAAAAAAACTCCCTTTCCTTAAAATTCCTGTCTCTTTCTGACTGTTTCTGTCTATTATATGTTCAATTTGGGAAGGAATTTAGGTCACACTGGCTGCTGCAACAGCAATTTAATATTAAAGAGGGACATATGACATCTGATGGAAGCATACCTTCATGTGATATTTTTCTAAGATCTTTTCCTTCATTTCCTTCATCTCTCATTTCTTTCCTAGAAGAACTAAGTGCTGGTCTTGCTAACTGCTATGTAGAACATTATTGTGCCTCTTCAGAAACTGATTTCTTGGAAATCAGTGTTTTTGATAAACTCTGCAGCTTAATCTTGGTAGTCAATTACAACTGCGCTGTGGTTCTGGGCAGGAAGCTATACTCTTTTCTTGTTCATACATCAAGATACTACTAAGATATTAGTGCTGCTAATATGGGAAGGAAGGTGGAGAATAAGAAAGCAAAACTTCCAGTAAAGAGAGAAAGTGGAAAATCCATGTTGAGAGGCATGCCATGACAAACAAATGAAGGTATACTGTGGAAAAAAAAAGAAACAGAATAGCCTTCCTTGCTTAGAAGAAGTGGGTTTCATAAAGTTCCCAAACTTTTGAAGCCTTTCATCCTGACAAAAGCTACTTGTGAAAGGCCAAGTAAATAATTTTTTTCTCTGACTTCTCTATCCAACTGAGGTAGGAGCAGCCAGAAGAATATAAGAGCAGACTTTGTAAACTGCAGGATCCTGATATTGATGAACAGAAGCAGCAACAACCAAAACCGAACTGGTCTTTCTGTATTAAAACTATCACAACGTTGGAGCTGTTTCTCTGAAATGAACACTAGAATAGGCAAGCCCTCAAACAGTTTTTCTTGCTTTCTGCTCTTCTCATCCAAAACATGGAACTGCAATTCAAACATAATTCTACAAAATTCTACCTACATAATTCTACCAAAAGACTATTATAAAGCAATAGTCACATGAAGCCAGACTGCACTATCTATATATCCCATCATCTAGAGATGGGATGGTGGAAACTTCAGAGATTGTAATATTGTAAGGTTGTTGTACACTGATGTACAACTCAGATCCCTGTTTCTGTACATTTTATGGTCAATAGAGAGTCTCTCAAACACTGCTTAAACTGCTTAGAGATTTATGTAAAGATGAGACTATTCATGATGTAGAAGGACTCATTACTCTGCATTTACTAACACAGACATCTAAAAATAGGTTTTTTGAATCCTATACCATATGCCAGGCTCATATGTCAACAGTATAAAATGTTTTGCCCCCTATTGTGATGGAGAACTGGCCATGACATTAGGAGGTAGCCAGGAATATCCCTTCTGTCAACAGTGCTCTTCCACGCTTCTTGGCCTCACAACATTGAGGTCCTTGTGGAAGCACAGACTATAGCTGGTAACTAAGTCATACACAGGAGACTCACCTATAAACTTCTCTTAATCATCAGCCCAATCAAAACTGTTTGGAAGATATACAAATCTTAAACAAAATTTATGAAACTTTTTGCAATTTAAGTCAATGATTATATTTCTGTTAAATGGATCCAAGGCATGATTTTACTTCATTCTCATTCCATTGTCTCTCTATGTATTTTCCTTTCTTATCTTTCACTGATTGATGTTTCACTGTTTTCATCATACAGTATTCTGGAATTGCCAAAAATAAGAACAATCTCTCAGAATCAATAGAGGAATATATAAGAAATATATGTCAGAAAGTTATTCATGCCATTAAATAAAGTTAATTTCTGTTTGAAATCTTAGACATCTGTTTTCAAACAATTGTTTGAGAATACCATATAGCTATGAAAAAACTTTAGATGGAAATTGTTCATCCAAAATGGCAGATAAAGATGTAGAATAGGGAGGCATATCAAATATTTTTCATTTAAGTGGATGAAGATCATAATCATGAAATCAGACAAAAAAAACCCTTAACATCAGATCTGACAATTGCTTGTACAATTCCATGAATCCATATAGATTGTACATTAGGAGCATGGTCTGAGGTCATGTTATGCTACAATACATCAATTTTGCACAAAAAACAATTTGCAACATTGCAGAACTATGTGACATTTCTAAGACAAAACAAAAAAAATTGAAATATAAGGAATCTGGAAACATGAGCAATAAACCGTGGAAATAGCTAACATTAAGATGAATATGGGTTAAGAACAGCATGCATTCTCTTAACAACATCTGAATCATTTGATGCTGAGTAGATTCACAAAACATTCAATTTACATGATACCTTTTCAAGGTATGTGAAAGCTTCTTACAACCCTTAGAACTTTTCCTAGGGCATAAAAAAAACCCCAAACCTGTAAATGTGATCTTCCAGTACTTCTTCTAGATGTTATTCATTCTGTGTAGAGGAAAATATAATATGTAGCAATCCACAATTAAGTACCTTTTAAATGTAACCAATGAAGCCGTTTTCAAGATTGAGGAAGAATATATACTTCTAAATACATTTCCACACTTCTAACTAGGGTGATTAGTATGATGACTTCTATATAGCCAGAATAAATTTGCATAAAGTAAACAATCACTGAGATGTAGTTCTGATTTTAAGTATCTTTTTGATACTTCATCCTGGGGAATAGCCATACAGTATACATCTATATACTTCTCTTTAAAGTACTCTTCTTGTCTACAGAGGATTTCTAAGCACCGATTTCCAAGCATTTATAATAATTATCTGAAATTTCCTATTCTTCTGCACTTCCAAGTAGATCCATCAAAATATTCATCACTTGAAGGACAGGTGGACTTGAAAATAACATAACTTCCAAAATCCCCTTAGAAAAATTATCTCATTAGATCATATGTCAATATATATACTTCATCTTTAAGTGGTTGGTACATAAACAAAATAAGGAAGAATACTTGGGGAGAAAAAGTAATTTGTTTTGGAAAGAAGAGACTTTGCATACCATAAATGACATTGCAAATCACTACATAGTCATCACTTTATAAGATGCCAAGAGTATTGCCAGTGCACTAACAATTAATGTTCTTACTATGCAGTGTGTTACAATCTTTCATTAAAAATAAGAAGGAAAAACTGCAGTTGAATGGAATAACCTCAGTCACAGTCTCATTTGTAAAAGTGAGGAAGAAAGTAAATGAAATTAGATTGAAATTTGACTGAATTAAAAGAAAATATAATCTAATGTAATAGCAATCACTTAATCCAATCTCTTTTTTTCTTTTTGACTGTCTGAATTATTTGAAGATTTATTATGTAATGAATAAAGTTAGTATGTGGCTGGGCAAATGAACCTTGAATGAACCTCAGCAGGTTAAAATCTTACCCTGTGCATCCAAATGTTCCTGCCACATCTGCCAGGGCTACAGAAGGAGAAAGAAAATATAGCTAAAATCATTAGCTGTGTGCAGTCCAACAGTCAGCATAATTAAACTGAAGGGGCAGAAAGAGTTCATTATGAGCAATATTCCAATAGTTCTAATTAACAAAACTACATAGTAAACTTCAGCTTTTATATATGTATATTTTAAAAAGGTGCTTTGACTTAGTAAAATAGAATATACAGTATGTGCTGATCTCAAAGGACTTCTAAGCAAAATGAGCGTAGTTCCACAGCATTTACTTTCTTCCTTTTTGCTTACTGAAGTGACCAGCTCTCTCACAGCAGAAAATGAAGCAACTATTTCTTGCATTGATAGAAGGAGTCATTGGATGCAGAATGCTGTCACTTTTATTATTCATCTCATATCTAATTTAAGATAATCCTCAGGCTTCCTCAGCGGAAGATGAATCACCCTCTGGAAAGATCTATATCTTCTCATTTAGTATATAAAGTCCTTCACTGGTTAGCTCAAATTTGACACCTAGAGTTCAAGATGATGTTGATATCTACAGGTCTTTGCTTTACACAATCATTCACTTGGCCACCTGGGCTGTTAATATGTCAGCTAGCATCATGTGCCAGAATTTGAGAGAAGGGTGTGATACTGGGTGCAGCACTTGGTGAGAGGTATTTGGGGAATAGCATGGGAGAAGTCTAACTTTTTAAAAATAATAACAGGAATGAAGCAATCCTTAGAGAATCTGATTTAATACAGTAGAAATAGATATAGATGCAATGAGGAGGCAAAGCTGTAAAGTATATCAAGTATTACCCCAAGGATGTTAAGTGTATACTACACTAAAAATTGCAAATATGCTAAAGCTCTATTCTTTTGTCTTCCCCACCTAGCAACTCCCTGTTGTAGTATTTGATTTCTTTGACCACTTCCTTAGCTCCCTGATTAGATTTTAGCTAGAAGTCCAATGGCAGCAGAAAGAGATTCCTCTGCAAAATCTCAGCAAGCACCAAGATCTTAGATCCGGCTCAATGATGTTATAGATATGCTATCCTCTTCCAATGAAAAAAATCTCTGTTCAATAAAGAAAAGCAATGCTATTTCATTGTAGATTTTATTCTTGATTTAATTTATAAAGTTACTTTCATGTGATGAGTTCAGTGCTTAAAATGTTTTGTGTGAATTTTTCAAACGAGGATAAATCACTACTCACAACTCATTAGTGACAGAGAATCAAGCCTTTGGATTTTATTCTAGTCTTTCAGAAGTAATCCTGTTTTGACTTCAGTAACAGAATCCTCTCTCATCTGAGAGGGAATTTCTAGAAAACCCAAAATCAGCTATTCCAATCAGGATGGGATATGGCATACATACAGTAGCAGACCTAGAGCTAGAGCTCAGCTATAGTATTTTAATAGCAGGCAGAAGTGCATAAAATTTTAACCAAATCAATGACATCATTAAACTATGCACCATCTTTTTCCCATTTCTCTTGAAACTAGATTTTTTATCCTGTACAAGGAATACTGCATTTTCTCAGTAACCTGAGGCAAAAATCCAAGTGTCTTCCTTCTGCCCTTCCCACTCCCTTTACATCCTAATAAGATGTCAACATCTTTTGTGTGGCTACTCTTGAGCCTTCATACATAAAACTGGAATGCTAACACATGATGCTTTAGAGATAAAAGTTGAATTCTAGGAACTTCGTAATTGTGGCAGTAAGCAGCTGGAAAAAAGAGAGATCATAGACACTACTCACAACAATACTAATGACAAATGTGGAAAGTACTGGCAGCAATGGCTCAGGCAGATGGAGGATGAGTGTTTCTGGAAGGTGAAAGTGACTTTGGCATAGAGCTTTGGTAGTATGAGGTACTTTGGATGAGATTTTTCGAGGTGATGATTGTGGCCACTCAATCCATGACAAATGGATCATTAGCAATGATCCTGGCAATTGCACACATTTCAGCCACAGCCTGTTGAATTAAGGCATTGAGCATACTTGGAATATGACCTCTGGCCATTTAGGATTGCCTATATTTTTTTCCCTACTATATCCCTGATATAGTACTCCACTTCAGATGTAGCTTTATTTTGAGATTTTGAAAAGGAAAACACTACAGCAGATTAGTAAAATCAAGAAAAGAAAAAATGTATTTGACCCCAGTGCATAGCGTAAGGCTTCCCATGCACATCACTAGCAGTTGTGCTTACACATGATGTATATGCATTTTTGCCAGGGGAAGAGTTCCAACAAAGATAAAACCCACTCTTAATTCCTGCAAAAAACTACAGGCTGTATTTTCAGCTAATGCAAAATAATGAAGAAAAGAGTGCAAGATTAATTGAGCCTAAAATACAGTCAGAGCAAACATGAAAAGGATTCCAGTCCTTTTGGAGTCAAAGCATTACCTGGGAGGAATGATTTGGATTTCTCAAATGTTCTCCAATGACTGTTTACATATTTTATCTTCTTCAGTTACAGTAGTCTGTCAAGATCAGAATTTCAAAAGGATCCTGTGTTCCATTAAAGACCTATCAATGTTACTAAGTTGTTGTTTCTTTTGAGCAATATATACTATATACTACAGTGCTGGAATAACACTCAAAGCATCTGATTTCTATCCTGCTGGTTTGTATATGATACCTTTTTGGCAACTGCTAATGCTTAGAAAATTTTACATTTTCTCTTTTGATTAGACTTTTAAGACCTTTAAGATATGTGACCAGACTTCAATCCAAGTGCTTTCTTGCATTGTGCTATTCTGATCTGAGTTCAAGAATGAGATCAAACTTCCCATACGTTTCTACCATTCGCTTAAACATTGTTGCCCTCTGTCTTATATGTCTTCATTACTAAAAAAACAAACTTTAACAATATGAAGTGATTTAGTGTTTAAACATTTGTGACTCGATTAAAAAACATATATATACTATTTCAAAATATAAGTCATCCAAAAGTGGCTTTTCAGGAGTCTCAAGGTGAATATAGCAATTTAAACCGTCAAAACTACTTTAAGAGTTTTTTTTCAGTATCACATTTGCACACTTCATAAATATAGCATAATACAAAAAATCTTTAGAGAGCAAAAATGTGAATGACAAAAAGAAGTAACTTAATATCATGTTAACTCATTCTATATGATACCAGTTATTACTGCATCATGACAAAGACATGGTGTAAACTATTCCCATATGATTTTACAACCCTTAATACAAGAATTTCATATTTTATAACATCAACAAAACAGACGAACCTCATTCACTTAAAATATTGAACAGTGAAAGAACAAATGTCTTGTGAGGAGTGGAAATAGGAACAACATGTTTAAGGTTAAACTGTGGAAACAAACTGTGGACATTCAGCATGAAGTAATTATTTCTGCAGTAGGGTTCTGCTGTTCCTGCATTTAGTTTAGAAGCATATCAGGACATACAGTCCAGACCAGTTTCCAAAAAAAAAATCCAATTTATTTAACATGTAAAAAAAGTCAAAATGAACACAAAGAATCTTTAAAATTACTTTTGAAAATGGGGATTTTTTAGGAGAATAAAAATAAATACATTTCTTCTAAAACTTATTGTGTTTCTCACTTGTAATAATTCTATCTGTGGGCCTTCAGGATAGGATATTACAAAACAGTATGATATCTGAAACACAATCAAAGGCTTACCAAACCTTTTAAGGAAAATAATTGTGCCACTATGCCAAATCTTTTCTGCATGTTGTCGATGTCTTTGGTGCACAAAAAATCTCTTTTAAATTGGCATTTTAACAAAAAGACAGAAAAGCTACTTGGCATATGCTGTTATGTAAATGAAAATAAATCAGTCCATATTTAAAGAGAAACACAAGTAAAGGAATCACTAAATACATATATCCTCATACCAAAGGCAGAAATAATTTAATTGATAAAATCATCAGGAATGTTATTACAGTTATTCAAAGGACTAGAAAATCATCTTCTGTTCCAGGAACTGATCTTTATGCTTCAGTCAAATTTTTGCTGAAGTTTAGGGGAAAAAGTAGTTTCAGGACTGGATGTGCTGAGTTGAATATAAAAGATCGGAAAAGAGGAAATAGTTCTTCGTAGCTAGCTTAAATATTAATTAATGATTTCTCATATTTGGTGAGATCTAAAATGTTGGTATCTCTCAGTGCTACTCTGAGATCTATAATTTTTAATATCTGATTCTACTTCCAAAAAAAATATAACTTATTTTCCGTCAGTAAGCTGAGTTTGAGAATCAGATGTGAAGTTTTACTAAAACTGAAGTGCTCAGGAAACTAAGACAGGACTCTGAAAAACAGTTATCCTTTTCCACAGTTTGAGATGTCCCTGTGTACCTGTTATGTGTCTCTTTGTAGCTTTGCTACAAAGCATTGTACTGACTAAATTTTTCCTATTTGACCTATTTGAGGCTGCCTGAGAACGAACTCATAAAGTCTGACAGTGATCAAGAGCCAAGTAACAATTCTTCCTAAACTGCCTGCTCACTATCAATCTAAGTGAGAAGATCCGAGACTATCCTCTCAAAAAGCATCTCTTTTCTGTGGCTAATCTATTATAAAGAAACCTGAGGAATTTTTTGTTTGTTCGTTAGTAGCCCTACCAAGAAACTCTAAGATGTAACACTCTCTGGATTATATTCATGCTTTGCTGTTGCAAAAGTCTTTGGATGAAATAATGGGGAACTGCTTTATAGAGCAGGCAATTCTATATGTAGGTACACAGGGAGAGTCTATTTTCAACAGAATTTGTTATGTTTTAGCCTGATATTACTTTTTCATCTTCTCCTTCTACTCCTACAATTATAGAATCATAGAATCATTCTGTTTACAAAAAAAAATTCAAAGTTATTGAGTCCAACTGTAAACCCTTTGAAACCATGTCTCTTGAACTATGTCCTTAAGAGCTTCATGTCTGCCACAGATGATGACTCCACCACTTCCCTGGGCAGTCTGTTTCAGTGATTCTTCACTCTTTCCATGTAGAAATTCTTTCTAATGTCTAACCTGGACCTCCCCTCACAGAAATTGAGACTATTTCCTCTTGTCCTATCAGTCACACAGAATCATAGAATCACAGAATCACACAATCTGTAAGGTTGGAAGGGACCTCTAGAGATCATCTAGTCCAACCTTCCCGCTCCAGCGGGCACACCTAGAGCAGG
>JAUBOD010000982.1:774808-784976 GCA_032353885.1 Nothura maculosa | reverse complement strand
AGAACTGCACACAGTACTCCAGGTGCGGCCTCACCAGAGCTGAGTAGAGGGGCAGAATCACCTCCCTTGACCTGCTGTCCACATGCCTCACTAGACTAAGGCTGGTGATACAAGCTATAAGCAAGCTATAAGCAAGCACTGCAGAGACTGACCTATGGCCACTGAGAGGATTTTGCAAGCCATATACCAAGCAGATGCCTTGGGGATGAGTGAGCTTGTGTCATCTTTCCTGGGGGAGAAAATAAAAGCTGCCAAAATTAAAAAGTATTCAGCGACCAGGAAGGAGAACATTCACCATCTGGAAGAGGTTGTGGGCAAAATTTTCACAATGTTTTCCAAATGCAGCAGAAAAGACAGCAACCACAGTGAACAGTTTAGAGAAAACAGGTAGTGCGAGAAAGAGCATGCCTTAGGGAATGAGCTGCATCTCCTGGCTTCCAGACTCAGTATGAAAATAAGCCAATAACAAAAGGAGAAGCTCAACTTGAGAGCATCCTATTCTGCAAATGAGCTGAAAAGTGCTTCAGAGAGATGAAAAATATTCTGTGACACAGTCTCACAGTACAGTTGTTAAACAGTCAATTGGGAGTGATGTTATAGCCTTGTAGGAGGACAAGCTGTGTTAATTGCAGGTGATTAGCTAGCCACTAATCAGGTTTAAAAAAGGCCTGTAAAAGTTGAGAAAGACGGAATCACTAAATATTATTTAGCACTGAAAGTGCATCGAGAAAAAAACTACATCTACCCCAAAGTTAAAAGACGAGGATTATTGGTGTTCAGGATTTCATTGCAAGTTATGATATGAGAGGTTGTTTTTAGTTGTTGTTTTGTTGGTGTTTTGTTTTTTTTTTCCTTTGCAGATAGTAAACTTTCTGGAAAATATCTCTTCTCTCTTTTTTTTTTTCCTCAAGGCTGCTAAAAGATATTTCAATGATCAGGACTGCAAACCAAGATACCTTACATGAGCTTACATGAGCTCTGAAAGACAAAACTAAGTAGAATGTTTATGTTTAATAAAAATACAGAGGGACAAAAGGCTTCCTGGAAATTACAGTGTAGGTCCAGATTTAGAAGAAGCAAGTTTCAGCTGCAAAGTCCTTTGGGTTTGGTGTTATTTTATAGGGAGATATGAAAATCTATATGTTTACAGAGAACCACCAGTTTTCATACTATATTACTTCTATAAACTCAGGACAACTTGGCATGGCAGGGCACACATATCTATCTCCTAAAGAAAGGAACTTAGCTGAAAAGAAAATTGATAGAATGGCAGTTTTCTGTTGTACGTTCTTGAGAATTAGATTAATTTTCACGTAATCAAGAACAAAATGCACTTAAGAGGAATGAAAAGACGCCTTATTTTCAGAAATCAAATACATTTTAATGTATTGTGTATTTGTGTATGCATACGCATGTATGTATATTCAGAAATCCTTTATACCCTAAATTACTTGTTGCTTAAATACCTTACTTGATAAAAAAAGGAAATGAAAAGGTGGGATTGTTTTGTTAGTACTTATATTTAATGTTGTCTTTGCTATTTCTCCATGGGTAAAACACAGTGCACAGATTGTGATAATTGGATGATTTTAGTTTGCTTTCTTTTTCTTTGATTTTTTTTAATACAGCTTTAAATAGAGTCCCTTTAGCAGAGCAGTTGAACCCAATTTTATGGTATTATTGCCAAAATGTATTTGGAAAGAAAACGCATGCCAGAATTGTGATCCTATATTGACAAAATAACATTGGAACTCATGGAGCAGGTAGCTGCCAATGCAAACTAATAATTATCAGTTTAATTAATCTCTCTTCATATCACTACACAGCAACATTCCAGTGCTTGTAGGAGTTGCAGATTGTATTACAGAATCTCTTCTTTTAAGATCCACATGTAATTAAGGCTACTCAGCTATCTCCTAAGATCTTCTCTTTCTGCTTCTTCCTTTTTCTACCACCATCTTGAGCCAGAATATCCTCAGATCGACAGAAAATATCCCCAAACATAAAGGGAGATGGCTAGCCATCAAAAGGTTTGGCAGGAGTGTTTAATTATGATTCTAATAGCTTGGTTGCTTTTCCAAGCATGCTGTGACCATAGAAAAGATCTTTTATACTGGTTAGGCTACAGTGACAGGGTTTGGTTTTTTTAAAGATTTCCAATAGTTACTCTATGTATGGGCATAAATCCAACTCACTGAAACTTGATGCCTCTGTTTTATGAATTAGATTAAACTCTAGCACTCATATTGTGTCCTGGGAAGAATAAATAAATAAATAAATAAAATCATCATTACTTTATGCTTTGCTATTTCTGCTCCTGGTACTGAACAGCAACAGCACGACTAAAAGGCTGGAACACTTTCTGATAAATCTAACTTTATTTAATTGTCAATTTAAAAAAAAAAAAGGTTTCCCATAGGCAAAATACAGTTTAGGCTAGATTTAAAACCAACCAACTAAACAAAAAGTCAGTGGCAATTTTTCCAACAAGTAAAGTAATTTTGAGAACCTAAAGAAAATGTGTTTTATCCTCTGATCTACTCAGAATGTCTATGTCATTTTGTGCAGATTGATTAACTTCTTCCTGGCCTGGTTTTTCCTAGGTTTTAAATAGGAATATTATTCTTTCTGCCATGGAAGAATGAAGAGATACTGGCATCACAATGTAAAACATGTCTAGGATGCAATATGACATATTCATTTAAACATTTTAAAACTTGTTAAACATATATGTTCCATTGAGCTAGCCAGAGTGGATCTAAAATCAATATAAATTTACATTAGCCACATCATAATAAAACTTAGAATTCCATATTATGAAATCTACTTTTATTTCTTTTGATGAGGGACAGAAAGCAATCTTGCTTTCAAGTTATAATCAAAAACAAAGAAAATTCACTAACTGAAAAAAAAATAGTGTGATTTCAACCTGAGCTAATACAAACAAGGAAATTTGCAATTGAAGATAACTTCCAATATCTATGCCCGACAGGGTGCCTCCTTAACCACTTCCTTTATGTACCCCTATTGTGTCTTGGAGGGCAGCTGGCCTGTGAATTTCCTTATTATTAGCTTATATCCCACTGTTAATTCTCTTATTCTATGATTATGATTTGGCTATTACATTTAATTTCCTCTTTTCATGGTGCAGATATGAACCCAGAAGGATAAACTACCCCCCACCATGGAGACACACTGAGACTCAGCTATCTTCTGACTAGCTAATGCAGCATTGGCCTATTGACAGTTAATGTGGAAAAGACAGATTCATTTCAGCTCAGCTTTTATTTACTGACCCTTTCAAACCTTTTGAAGAAAAAAGATCTGAAAGATCTGAAATTTCTAACCCTCAGCATGACACATACAGAAAAAAATAATAATTTGGTCCTTTTTTGGCATGACCTATTTTGAAGAAGTATCTATTTTCAGCTACAAAAATGTAGGTATGCACTTTTTCAAAAATAGTCAACTTGTTTTGCATTCAATTCCTGATCCTACTGTCTTCACGTGGAGAAAATCTAGAAGAATAAAGACTTGGTTTGTAGTCACCAAACATATTAAAGATCCTCTCTGTCTCAGAACTGACAGGAGCACAGAGTGGCCTCAGCCTCAGTGAATTCCATGATTCTGTTTGCCTGAATGCTGAAGTGAACCGAAGATTACAGTGCTTGTGTGCTGCTCTGTCATCACTGCATCAAAACGTATCAACAGGGTACGCTAAATGCTAGGTCACCATGCAATCCTGCAAGAGTGAATGGCAGAGGTGACTGGGCCTGCACAGAGGCACAAAATCAACCTTGTCTTGCAAGAAAGAGGATATGCAAAACCAGACCAAGATACTCTACTTTCACTCTGCATATTTTTCTCCTAGGGGAAAATGTTCACGCTCAGAGAAGATTGACTCTTTCATCTCTTTGCCTTCGTTCTTTGTTGCAAACTATTAAGGTTAAGACCTCACAATAACACACAATCAAAATCCTATTTAAATTATTTTGATGCATTTCTGGGCAGTCCTAGTTTTTCTTTCAATACTCTTGTTGATCAGATAAAGCTCCTTTTGTCAGTATCTGTAGTAGGTAAACCTATGGATTAAAAAGAGAATCTAGACAAGATGACACAGCATCTGCCTTAAAATGGACTTCTGGCTTGGACAAGGTAGTGAAACAGCAACAGATGGGCAGTGAGTAATACTGGAAACTGTGAAATCAAAACTGATCATCGCCTGTGCAATATTGCCATCCATAATTACCACAGCATCATTGTGGTAATAATATTGATACAAGCTTAATTTCCAGTGTAAGTTAACTTACAGTATGCCCAGCTTGCACCTCTATTATCTGATGGATCATAAAGATTTGAGAATGGTAAGCCTGCCTTACAGACCAAGAGGTTACCTTGTGTTTTATTTCAATAAGATATTTAAATATGAAGTGGGAACAGACAATGCAAGAGAATGAGTATATAGACTTGCACTTGGGTTATTCGGACAGTGTTTGGGCATTGCTCCAATTATTATTTGATTTATTTTCTCAACAGCAGAAGCTTTAAGCAGAAAAGTGCAAATGAGACGTTTTCTATGTAGTGTTAGTTTGACAAACTCAAAAAGGAGATCTAGAAGGAAATACAAATATAGACAGAAAAATAGAAATTTGAACATTAATTTCTAGCATTGTGGATCTCATGACTATTAAAGGACTGATAAGGCTGAAGGGACTCCATCAATGTCTTCATTTTATTTGCACAGAAAAAAAGGAAACACTAAATTATCAACAAACTCTGGGCAGAGATACATCAGTGAATACATTAAATGGCACTGTATTGTAGCCAATCTTCCACATTTTCTACCAGCTAGACTAAGTTGTTTCATATTGCACTATGGACTGTGTGACTCAAGCTCTAACAAGTGTAACTTTTAATGTACCCTGTGAAGGACGAAATTCCAGAAGGCAGCAGAACACCTAGTCAATTTTAGTATATTTTTCCTGAGTTTAACTCAAATGCTTATTCTTATCTTTAAGAGTTATGAAAAACAGATTCAGATGAATATTTTAAAGGATTAAAATAACTATTGTTTATAAAAGTAGGCAAAATTAATGCAAATTTCACTGATTTCTGCTAAATTCTTAATGTGCCAAGGCAGTATATTTTTGTGATATGCAAATGTCAAAGCCAAGATCTTTTCCCGGAAATCTGTGTTTGCTTACAACTTTATATAGCACACACAGAGGGTATGATGAGGCACTTTATGACAGGAGAAGGGGAAGAGGTACATTTTTAGCAAAGCACTTACAGCTAGTGTGATATTTCTAATATGGAAAAGTTCCATATAAAATTGGGTAGCTCTGATGAATTTCAATTTCAAGAAACTTTTATTAATCTCCAGTATGTAAAAACCCTTTGTGTATTTAGGACATAGGCATATTCTAAATGCTTTTCTCCCCATTTTTTATATATTCTTTGTTAACTAATATTCTCTTTCAGCTTTTTTGTAGCTATTCTCATATACCTATCATATTGGCTTCTCTTTAGATGGAAAAGTTGCCGTTTCTTCTTTATAAATCTATTCTTGTATGCAAAGAATATTATTTATTCACTGATACCAATAATGAATTTGGAAGAGAATTTAACACAGCAACACTGATAATTCAACTTTTGACTGAGGCATGCTCTAGATCTATACAGAATGAATCCTTTCTTTATTTGCAATCTTGTAGTCTTCAGTCTCATCACAGCTCAAGAAAACAGGATTATGTAGGCTGGAGCTATATCACTAAGAATGGTTGTGTATTTACATGTGTATATATATGCATACATATTTATGTGGAGTGAGACAGAGATATAAAAGGTGCCATTTATATGTATATAATATGCATATTATATTTTCCTCAAACATTTTGATCCTCTTCTGATCCCACAGGTAAATATTTTATTATAAAAATAATACAAGTTGAGCTCTTTTTATCTGAAAGTCAGTAGTGACTTCAAGACTAAGTACACAAATATGTGAAAGAAAATTACTTGAGAGACTACAAGGTTCAGAACTTTTATATTCTCTCTGGTATCTAAATAATAATGGGGACAGAAGACAGAAGGCAACCAACCATTACATAATTTACCCAAAAGGCTGGAACATATCTTGAACAATCAAGTAATTAGATTGCATGCCATACATATATAAATGAATTTAACTAATAAAAAGTGGAAGAAATAAAAAAGAAGTGCCAGATATTTTATGACTGCTTCTCATTAGAGTTTTTATTTCTCTTGCAAATTGCAAAACTGAATTCTGAAGTATTAAGTACACCAGTGCAAGATAAATATGTGGCTGACCTTAAATACATACATTGCTTAAATTAATTTTTTAGAAAGATTTATCAAATCTTGACAATCCCCTGTAAAATTTTCCTTGCCAGCATCCTAGCATAAAACAGAAAGATAAACTCTTTCACTAGATATAATTAGAGATAGACATGCATGTATATGTAACAAATTAAATTCACTCTAACCTAGAATGTCTTTATGGTACAAGGAAGAAGGTCATGTTAAGGGAATCAGAGTGTTTTGATGTTGTCAGGCAACTCTTGCTCAGTGCTTTTGTAGAATAATCTGGACAGCTTTAAAGTCATCTGAGGAAAGGCCATTAATTCCTGCCTTGACATGGGAATATATTTATTTGTATCTGACAGTGGATACTTTCTTTCTTGCATTCTAAAGTACAACATAGGGACATGATTCACTGCAGATGCATCAAGAGAGAGTTAATACACACAGTGAATTATCTAACTGCACAGAGGAATCAAATCCACTACATGCAATAAAAATTTAGTCTTTCCTCCTGTACGCTGGCCCCTGTCTGTTTTTTAATTTACATTTTTTTCAATAAATAAAGAAAAAAGAAAAAGAATTAAATGAAATAACTGATTCATGAAAAGTCCTGATGTATACATTAATAAATGTTTTTGGAGATCATTTCCCAAGTTTTAAGGCCTTACTTTGTAATACCCTTTTGTGGTCTGTGAAACAGCATCTCTGTAATACTTCAAAGAGCCAGAAATTTTGTGGCCATTTTCTACTTTTCCTCACATTACTAGCTGTGGATTTTCTGGTATGTACTACCAGACAGAATATGGCCTTAAATCTGAAGCATTGTTTTGTTATGTAACTTGTATAGTGGCTATAGTGGCATGGGACTGTGAGTGTTAATGTGACAGCCGCAGGGAAGAGCATTTAGAAATTCTCAGGAGCATTAATTCAGAGCTCTTACCTCTGTGGGTTTATGCACAAATTAATATATTCCCAAAATGAGAAAGAACAAAGAAAAAAAAAAAAAAGGAGTAGAGAAAAATCACCCAAATCCTTCACCACCTGAATGTGTCAGGAAGCAAGGTATAAAGAAGTGTTCAAACAAAAGTTTTATCATGTTCTTGTGTATGAAAAAACAGCACAGCACAGCAAGTCACAAATTTTACTTGTTAATTCAGATAAAACCTGACAGCTCGGTGAAAACTTGAAGATGAATAAATACTCAAAGATCAATATCTAAATCCATTTCAGAGAGTTCACAGAACTCGAGCTCAGCAGAGAGCTTTCTGTGTTCCCACTCCTGCACAGCTTCTTGTCTCATGGATCATGCCAGCTTCAGAACTGACTGCCTGTTCCCCTTCGGAAACACCCTCCCTTTCACTGAAGTTCACCACAGGAACACAGCAAAGTCAAGCGTCCAGCTGTTGCAGAAAGAGGTCTCTCCTCTTATCCTGTCTGCTCTCTTTACCACAAATTGCAGAGCCCTTCAGGTGAAATGCTGGATAGTACAAAAAGACTTTGGTTGTGTGCAGGTTATAATAACTTGTCATAGCAAAGCAGGTTTAATAAAGTTAGTATAAGGAAAGCTTTGACAAAAGAAGGCTCTGAGGTGATGTCTATACTGTATGGGGTGAGAAATGCATCTGCCCTGCGAGTCGTATCCACAGCTGTGCTTTACAGAGTGAGAGAGCATGCTGCTCCAACACAAAGCAAGAAAATCCATGATGCATTTCCCATGGTCTCACCAGGAAATCTGCATCTTTGTATCATGTCTGACTTCCATGAACATTAGTATTTCACACTCAGCACCAAACTAGTTCTCTTACAAAGGTCAATGGTGAGACTGGAGAGGCTTCAGGTGTGCAATGAATCTGTGTCAGTGAAATTTCCTATCTATGGAGGATGCCCTAAACTTTTCTCCCAGCTATTTCATCTCCCTTCGATCAAGAAGCAACAGTGAACCTGGCAAAAAGTATACATTTATTCACACATTTGAGAAAGTTTTGACTTGGATCCAGAATTTCTACTCTGAAGCAGATCATTGTATTATACTTGAACAGCCTCAGGTGATCAAATCCCCATTTCTTCTGATCCACAGTTGTAAACACATATGTTTCTGTTTAAATCTACTGGGTGTGGAAAATACATGCAAACAAATCATATCTACATATTGGTTCCTCAAATATTTAAACATTTTTCCTTTGGAAACAAGCCAGTTCAATATAATACATAATGCGGGGGGAGGGGGGGGAATATTCTAAAATTTTACTCTCTTAAAAGAAAATAGATTAGATATATTAGCAATCATATACCAAACTTGATTTTGGTTCCAGCCTGTGAGTAACCTAACATAGTCATTATTAAACTTCTCACTACCGGAAGTCACTTCATATATTATTAATGTCCATATTTGTATTCTAAAGAGCAAAACGTTACATTGCTATAATGCTTCCAGATATTCACAATTACTCAGTGTCATTTATAACCACATAAAATCATAATATAATATTATACAAGTTGATGTTTGAATACCAGGATTCATAAGCTTTAGAAAGAATTTTGTTTTGCGGATAGCAACTAAATCCTGAACTCTATAATCACAGTGGACTTTGCTATCTCTTCTTTTTAGGGATGATTAGTAGATACTGTAACCTCAAGATAGACTTAAAATATATAAGGATATCAGAGGAGAAAGGATAACACCATATGCCTTGGAATTAGTGCATGTACCACAGAACTCTTCACCATCTGATAAATATTCAAGCCAAAAGGTTAAAGATCAACATAAGGACTTAGCTGTGTAGTGAATACTTGAACTAATGGAAAATGAAATCCTAAAGTTCATTATTTGAAGTCTGGTTAGCTAGCCAGAAGCACAGATATGTGCCAAGGCATCAATGGAACTAGTTCACAAACCTTAGCATATATATGTCTTGAGAAGACTGGGTCCTAGAACCACAACTGTGAGGCTTAGCATGTTACACTGCAGCAGCATTGCCATCTGCCAGCTTTTCAACTGGCCTGCCTGCCTGCCTTTGCTATGAATACAACAGTTGGCAATGCACATGTGTGAATTAAGTATGCACAACACCTATGCAACATAAGGTGTCTGCTTCTTTTCTGTATCAAAGGCAACAGTGTTAATTGAACCTGGGAATAAAACATATATGCAAGAGTTTAATAATATTCTTTTCACATTTTCATTCCATGGAAGAAGTCGCTAAAAGTTGCTCTCATAACACTCTAAATCCTATCTCTGTGAGAAAGACAAGAATGTTAAAATTGTATAGGTTTGCTTAGCTCACTAGTTACACTGTTCTTTGTACTACACAAGCAAAGAAACCCAATTCTGATCTTTTTTGCTGACCTCTGCAAGAATAGAAAGAAGGCCTAAGGTCATAGTTTTCTTGTTGATTTCTTCCTCATTTTTTAAAAATGTGAACTCAATTTAGATAAACTTTGCCCTTTGGGAAGCTATTATAGATAATACTCGAATCAACATAAATTAAAGACAGATCTTATTTACAGTATCACTAGCTTCTGAGTTATGTTTCCCATATGAAATGTTTCTTTTTTTTTCTGATTAGATTTGGAAGGGTCATTGCTATTTATACGTTTATACATATAAACTGAAATACTGATTTGTCAAATAGAATCATTGTTTGTAGCACTTTTTTTTAATCCATACATTACTGGTAATAAATAATCTTAAGAAATGCATTTTCTTAACATCCAATCTCTTTAATTATCAGATCCATTAGTGAAGAGTCATACACATTTTGGATTCTGCTTCCTTTCCTTTCCTTTCCTTTCCTTTCCTTTCCTTTCCTTTCCTTTCCTTTCCTTTCCTTTCCTTTCCTTTCCT
>JAUBOD010000982.1:747235-765620 GCA_032353885.1 Nothura maculosa | reverse complement strand
CCCTTGTCCTATCACTGGCCACCACCGAAAAAAGCTTGACCCCCTCTTCCCTACAATCCCCCTTCATGTATTTATACATGTTAATAAGATCTCCTCTCAGCCTTCTCTTCTCAAGACTCAGGGGAGATCTTATCACTCCCTACAGTTACCTGAAAGGAGGTTGTAGTGAAGTGGAGTTGATTTCCAGAATAACTACTGATAGGAATATGAATACTGGGAAGTGGCAAATTAGAATCGTACTGTCTCATTCATCCTGCTGGCTGAATATGACTGGTTAATTATGAGTATTTTACTTAAAAAAATGCAGTTTCATGCCTTTACACAACATAAATGTCAGTAATGGATTAAATGCTGCCTTGAAATCATGAGTGTGCAGGTTCTCATCTTGTATCTTAAGATAAGAAGGATGTCATCAACTCAATGAAAAGACATTAGCTCTATTTGAGAGGTTAATTTGGAATTTATGATTGACTTCTTGTGTGGATGCATATATTCTAAATTCTGAAGTGCATAATTCAGAAAAAATACCCTTATTTTAGAGTTAGAGGATGTGATTCATCTCATTTAGCTTCAGACATGTACAGCAGAGATCTTTATAACCAAACAAGTCATCTTTATAGTCAAATAGAAAGATGTAGACAAACAGATGATGTGATTTATACGCTCTATTTCAGATTTCTTCCTTCAGAATAAGATGAATCACACACAAAAAATGAAATTGACTATTAAAGAGAATCTGATTTCAGGTGTGAAATTCCAAAGTTTAGTGAAATTAATTCTGTCAAAGACATTAAAAGCAATTAATTTGCAATCAGGGTTTTATATCCCACTTCACCCTGAATTGACTTTCCATGCATATCAGACTTAAATGAATCAGTACCATATGCTCTGTCACTTCTTCCACTCTCTAGAACCTCAGTTTTTCCAAAAAACTTCCATGTAATTGCTGACTAATCCTAGTCTTACCAAATATCCAATAGGATCATACTCAGGGATATGGTTACAAAATATTCACATCACAGAATCACAGAATCACTGAATGGTTCAGGTTGGAAGGGATCTCTAAAGATCATCTAGTCTTATTCTTCTGCTCAAGTAGGGACACCTAGCGCATGTGGCATCCAGGTAGGTTTGGAAGATCTCCAGAGAAGGAGGTTCCATAAGCCCCCTGGGCAGGGCTCGGTCACCCTCAAAGTGAAGTTCTTCCTCACATGGAGATGGAACTTCCTGTGTTACAACTTGTATCCATTGTCCCTTGTTCTTCACCGAGAAAAGTTTGGTCCATTCCCCCTTACATTCATCCTTCACTATTTGTTTACTAAAAAAAAAAAAAAGAAAGAAAAATGTGGAAGGAAAACAGAAAACATAAAGCCAAGACTATTGAGAAAATGGACAAATGAACACAGACTGTTTCAGGTAATTCAGTAAGCTAGAAACTCAGCTGAAGCAGGCACTGACTGGAAGGCATGATTTTAAATGTTGCTGAGCACTGTGAATGTTTGGTATCATTTGTTTTAGAGTCATGAGGGCATCTCTTTCAGAATGTGTCATGGCAGGATTGCATTCCAGAAGAGAGATTTTTAGATTCAGCGGTATTTTCTCCTGAAAACCTACTACCATTCTCCTGCTACCATTCAAAATAAACTGTTAATAAATATGAACATTTTATTGATTTCTTGTGAAACAATGAGGAGCTGTGCATATAGCTGTGAGTTATTGTTTTAAAGATGGAGTTCTAGTAGATCTAAGGGACTAACACCTCACTCAGAAAACCTCTTCATTTTTGAGTAAAGAGTCCCAAATAATTTATTCCCCAAATCACTTAATCTACCAGCCTACCAAGATTCTCCTATATAAGGCCAACATTAATTTGGACAGCCCTTGGTGATGTTCTGTTCTGTGTCTCATTAGTTAGCAAATTTCCAGTTTAAAGAAGAAAGCACTTGACTAGAATTTTTACAACATTCTCCAAAGTCAAGGCACAAAAAGTCAGTTTTCAGCTCACAATGTAATTGTGCTCTCACTGATAAAACCACAGAACTATTAGATATTTTGATAAAGAAAAAAAAATAAGAAAAAAAATTGTCAGTTCCATAGCATCTGTCTTTCATTGAAATTTAAATATCATTTAAACCTTGAATATGAGATGTCATAAAAAGACTGCCAAGGCTTGTCTACACTTCTGACTATTACCCTCTGCTGCTCTTCCTCATGGGCACTAATGATGCCAATGGCGACTTTGAAACCATCAGGCAGGATTTCATAGCTCTGGAGATAGTGTTGAAGGATATGGGATTCCAGGTCATTTTCTTCTCAGTCCTGTCATTAGGAGGAAGGAGTTCCAAGATAGCAACTGGCTTCTCCACTACTGTTGGCACCAGGGTTTTGGTTTTCATGAACATGGGACAGTATTTGAAAACTGACAACTGTTGAAGAGAGATGAGGGCCACCTCACAAAGCAGGGCATGTGTGTCAGGCAGCTAACCTGTGCCAACAGGTTAGCCGGCTTGGTAAGGAGAGCTTTAAATTAAGAAAGACAAGGAAAGGGACAGTTACAGAGTTGGTGAAATCAGTAAAATGCAACTGAAGTCAGGATACCTCCATCAGGTGCATACAGTCAAAGAAGTATGCACAATACATGACTATCGGGAATCCTGCAGCATCTATTTTGGAAAACCTGTATGCTTAACTACCTTTCCAAAATGCATACAGCATGTGGAATAAACAGAAAGAATTAGAAATATCATTATGACCTCAGGTCCATGGCCTCATTATAAAACTGGGAGGAGTCACTTATACACCAGAGGATTATGAGTCCAGAGATACCTAGACAGAATGGAGAGTTGGGCAGAGAGTAACCTCATCAAGTTCAGCAAAAAGAAGTGCAGGGTTCTACACCTAGCGAGAAATAACTCTATTCACCAGGACAGTGTGGGGATTGACTTACAGGAGAACAGCTCTGAAGATAAGGATCTGAGAGTCCTCATGCACTACAGACTGACCATGAGCCAACAATGTGGCTTTATGGCCAAGAAGGCCAATGCTGTCCTTGGGTTCATTAGGAGGAGTGTAACTAGCAGGTCGAAGGAGGTGATCTTCCCCCTCTACTCAGCCCTAGTGAGGCCACAGTTGCTGTGCATAGTTCTGTGTCCAGTTCTTACTGGGCATGTCCTCAGTAAAAGAGGGACATGGAACTACTGGAGAGAGTCCAGTTTGAATTGACAAAGATGATTAGGGGACTGAAGCTTCTCTCCTCTGAGGAAAAGGCTTAGAGAGATGGGTTTGTGTAGTCTGAAAGACTGAGAGGGGATCTTATCAGTGTGCATAAATATCTGAAGGAAGGGTACAAGAGGACAGGACCTAACTCTTTTCAGTGTCCAGCAGTGAGACAAGAGGGAATGGTCACAAACTGAAATGCAGGAAATTCTATGTGAATATGGGGAAAAAACTAATAGGATAACAGCAATGGAACAGGTTGCTCAGAGAGGTTGAGGAGTCTCCTCTGGAGATATTCAAAAGCTACCTGGAAAAGATACTGTACAATGCGCTATACGTGACCTAGCTTGTGTATGGAGGTGGGACTAGATTATTTCCAGAGCTCTCTTCCATTCTCAATCATTCTGAGATTCTTTGATTTTCAAAGGACTTATCAAGACTATTCAGGCTTTTGAAAATTTCACTCTTCTTGGCTGTTTTGCTGCTAAAGCAATAGTTACAGACATACACATAATGTAACCACACAGAAAAGTGGATAATAACCATAGAGGCAGGTTTTAAATGCACATGAAATACTGAACTGTTCCAAAATTTTAAATAGTAGTACACAGATGAGTTGGGAGTGTATAAGCTTATATCCATTATAAGCTCTGGGCTTGCTTCACCCAGGCATAGTAAATTATTTAATGTACAAACTATCACGCTGACTTCATTATTTGGACTGTTAAAAAGAAAATAAGACCAGTCCATCGTATATTTGGGTTAGTGAAGATGGAGCAAAGTTCAATAACTTTACATTTAAAAAAATCCCTTTTTCCATGATAAAGACCAAATCCAGTCTACAAATTTTGTTTGGGTGTTTAATGATGGAATTGGAAGCCTTATCTGAGACAGATTTTTAAGAATTAATCACCCTACTTAATGCTAAAATAAAACATATAGAGTTCAGGTCTGATAAAATAAATACAATGTTTTAATATTGATGTATAAATTTATTTGCTAAAAAGGCCTTCAGACTTTAGAAGATTAGCATCCACTTGCACTCAACAATATAACAGCTCATACAAATTAAACTTTTCTATTTCATTCTTTAATCTCATATTAAGTTACTAGAAATTAGAATGATATGTTTATGGAAACGGATTATAACACATTTGTATAGCATAGCTTCTCATATTCACATGCATTTAAGTACTCCCAAAGGCAGAATACCAGTCTCAAGTAAACCACAGGTGTGATACAATACAGTAATTCCTGCAACAAAAACAAAACTACTCTACCACTTAACGACTAGTGCTGGTGATTTCAATATGAATCACATATCCTATGTTCTTTTCTTAAAATTTCAGCTACTGAAGCTTAGAAATTTCCTGAAAAATCTCAGCAAAGGGACCTGGAAATTTTAAAGAGATTTTTAAATTTGCAAATTTTCTATCCCTACAGTTCACACAATGGTCTATTAAAAGCAATGGCTTTGGTATTGTACTGGGTCCCCAGTTTTCTGTTTTCTTGAAATTCCTGTTGATTAAGAGGAATCAACAGGGCATGTGAGGGCATCTCCTTGCCTGACTGCTTTTCTGCATTATTTGCTACCTGAGCACTCAGGTTTTCTAGATGACGTGTTTTGAAGATGTCCTGGCAGAGTATGGCCTGATGCTACTAAGTGCAAGAAAAAAAAAATGACACTTCCAGAGTTACATCTCCAAAATTCGCTGTGAGGAAAATATGGTATATCAAGCTGAAGGCCAGATGACTGAAAGCCAGGATATTTTTATCTGTCACAGATCCCCTAGTTTTGTCAAATATTTTCTCAATATCAACATGTTTCAATTCAATGAATCTAAACCTCCTGACTGAGAAAGTATCCCACCAGAAAATGTCCAATCATTTCTGGAAGGAACATAGCAATTCAGTCAGTTAATAGAATTTCAGCTTTGTGGATTTAATTTTAAAACCAATCCAGTCTTCTATAAAAATAAATTATTTTCAAGTCACAACACTTGTACCTAGTTTCCGTTCTCAGAATAACTCAGCACAGTGGCTGAACTCTTTTAATTCATTTCCTAGCAGTACTGTGAATTTTCTTCAACAAATATATCCTACTGAAATGTATTCCGAGCTAATATTTTCATATCTGTAGAAGAATCATAGAACAGATTAGTATCTGATGGTAATGTCAATTCTTCCTTATTTAGCAAGATTATTTTTAGGGGGATGGGGGGAGCAGGGCTGGAGATTTTTTGTTGTTGTTGCTGCTGTTGTTTTTTGTTTTCCAGGGAAGATAGATTGGATTAATACCCACACCAGTTTCTTTAAATTGGCAAGTAAAGGAATTTTGAGAAAATAAGCTTTTTTTGTGGGAAAGAGAAAAGGACATTCAGGATGACAGTGACAATATTTTAGATTTTATTGATGAAGGAAAACACAAAAAAGATCTACTGCTAATGTTTGCCATCAATTTTCACACTGTTGCCACTTACTTCTTTATACCAGGATGTTAAGTTAGTCATATCATTTCAGACTGTGATCTTCCCATACCACAGAAGCTAAATAGGTTCACAGCTATTCACTGTTTAGATGAAAGTATTCCGAGAAAACACTCAGATAGCATAGAGTGGAATGGAGGAGGTGTCTTTCTTTCTGACTCAGTGTTGAGACAGTTTGGTGCTAGAGGCAGCATGTATTGGCAACATGAGGCCAAGTCCTTCTGCATGATTAAGCCATGCTCTGTGCAGGAGAAGATCTAAGGCAGAAATACTTCTAGATGAAGCTACACAGAAAGTCTGTTTTCCTAATTAGTTTTGTTATTGCATTTCTCTGCTTTTTAACCTTCTGTAAAGCTAGTGTCATATGCTTTATCCAAAGATTCAGAGATCTATGTCTATCTTTTGTTTTCTATTAGAGTATTTTTGCAATTAGCTTTTACAATGCCTAAGCTAAGTAAATTCTTTTGAGCCTTCTGCATGCCAATCCTGTGCACTGCTACTCAGTATGGTGAAATCTAATATGCCCCCTCTGATTTTAGTACAATTCAAACTAAACATGGTCATATCTTACAAATTCTTTGTTATTCTTGAAGAAATCTGTCAAATACCAATAGAGCAGCTGTTCTAATCGTGTTTTAATGCCTTCTATGAAAGTGCCTGTAAAATTGTACCACTGTTATTTTTTACTGAGTATTCTGCCTCACAGCTATTGACCTCTCTCTCTTTAAGTAGAGGCATTAACCTGGGTATTAACATTTTTTTGTTTGTTATACCTACTGATCAATCAGTCAAATATATATCACTCAAAATAACTGGCCTTACCAAGAGCATATCTGGTGGTCCAATGTAAACGAAATAGTTCCCAGAAGCAGCTCAAATAGAATATTTGCAGTTACATGCAGGTCTTTGTCCTGAGGTTGTTTCTGCATGGTAACATGATTTTACTGCAGCTTTATTTCAGCCATCATGAAAAGTAATTCAATTTTTATTGTGGATATGAAAAGGCAACTGCAATGTCTTCAAATGCCTTCTTCTTCCTGCTCGCTTCTGGGAGATATATCTAAATATTATTGAAGAACTAGTATGTTCTATTAACATCTTAGGAATTCTTGAAATGAGCTGTCATGAAACTTGTTCCAACTATAAAAAAAAATGAATTTTTTCTCACCATATTAAAAGTCCAGTTAATATACAAGTAGTCCATTACTTAGAACTTGTAGCTTTCATCTTGTCTGTAGAGGCTGAGGATTAAGTCACTATTATCATTTCTGCAGTATGTGGTTTCTTCCCTTTAATATTGAGTATTTACCATGGGTCAGATTTATTTCAAATCCAATAGCTTAGCAGATTCCAAGATCTTCTGTGTAAGCACAGATTTAGTAAGAAGTAAGTAGGTAGTGTGGCACAAGAATCATCCTTAACAGTTGCTAGTTTTATTTCATCCAATATAGTTTCCTTCTCCTAAGTCAAAATCAAGAGTAGTGACTTTTACTGTAGCCTCACAATATTTCATGTGGGAACAATTCATAGAAGAAATACATTTATTACTTCCAGGACAGCTCACTGTGTACTTTTTGTACTATGAAATGCATTCCAATACCCAATTTCCCAAGGACATACAATATTTTAGTTATTGATGAGGCCTCTGAACTTCATCAGTGTCATAGATAAATTTCATTAGCACACTTCCACTAAGATATCAGGAAATATTGCTCCTGTGGTGCATCCTGGAAGAACTTCCCTCCCATCTTACATTTTTCTTTATATCAATACCTACTGTTATGTCACATGCCGTAAGATCCATACTCACAGTTATCTACATCGTTTATTCTTTCATTCTACTAAATATTTCACTAATGTCTCTGAGCAATATTATCTAAATTGAATCATCTGGGGAGGGACCAGATGATTCCAGAGCACATTTTCAGCCTAAAATGTTTTATGATTCTATGAGTCCTTCTCAAGACAGGCAAGAACCCTTATAAATCCTCTCAAAAATAATTATTTCATTAAACTCATTAAAATGTTAGCTTGTCTTGCTAAATATTTTCATATTCTGTTTAATTTTTATTCATTTCAATGCCTTGATTTAAAATCCAGCCTGCAACTTGGTACACATTAAATAATATACTTTATGGTCATTGTTTTATCTGTTTTACCCTACATGGCAATCCCTGTGTTCTTTACTGTCTAGGACTGAATTTAAAAATAGAGTAGGTAAGTAAATAAATAAAACACATCACTTTGTATCGTAGTTCAACTCAATGGTTATTTAGAATAAAGTGTTGTATCTAGTTTATATTTTCCAAGCTTTATCTTTGAGATCATTTCTTGTTATCCTTTCAGTCTGCTGAGATGAAGATCCCTTTAATATCTCTCAGATAGTAGTGAACAGTAAATTCAAGTATTCATCTGTTTGCTTAAATGTACAAAATTTTGTTTTAATATTTTGCCTCTTTATATTTTCTGCATTTTTCAAAATAATTTCAAATGGAGATGTAAGAATAAATGCAGTATCTGGTTGGTCAACAAGATATTTAGAGCTATATAAAATTTCATTAGGTGGGCACACTATCATGAGCCTTACATTTGATGGGTATCATCACAGTTTTTCAACTTTACGTTCACAACAGTTTCACTTGTCCTTCAACAGATTTAGAAATTCCTGGATGTTCATGTTTTTCATCATGTAAATGAAGAGTAGGTCAACTGATATTCAAACAGCTCTCTCACAAAGGGATAACTACTTAATAAGAAAAGGTAAAATGAATTTTAATATTACATTCCTCACATATTATAGGTTGATCAACCTACTGAACAATTATATTTTCAATGGTTTCTCTTATGACAGCATTTTCAGTGCTAACTAAGTACTGAAAAAGATGGAATATGCCAATAAGCCTTAAAATGAGGGGGAATATTCCATGCCTCAGGTTATGATTAGAATGCAAGATATATTCCTAGTGAAAGCTATACACTTACTGAACATGTTTCAAAACAATTGCCGGAAGCAGAGAAACCATTTTTGTCCACTCTTTGTAAGACTTATACAATACGAATATAATTTCTTTTTCTTTTTTTTTTTTTTTGGAAACTGGAATGGTATTGGTAGGTTAATAGATAAAAATGTTATTTTACCAAAGAAATTGGAAGAAATAATTTGCTGAAGCATCATCCAAGTTTTTTTATTTCTTCCAAAATACTGCTTATATATTTTACAACTTCCTCTTGTAGGGAAACTTTAGCAATGGATTCCCTCAGGTGGTAAAAAGTCACACATCTTTTAACATGATATTATCACTGAATAACGCAAGGCAAGAGGGAGCATGAAGGGATCTACAGCCCCATCAGGTACTGAATGGCAGGACTCCTATTCCAGCTATTTCCAATCTTGACAGGCTAGAGAAATGAACTGAGAGGAACTTCAACAGCGGCAAATTCAAATTCCTCCCTGTTAGGTGGAGTAGCCTCACACAACCACACAGGCTGGAAGCACTGTCTAGGGAGCAGTCTTGTAGCAAAGGATATGTGGCTCTGCCTGAGCTGAGCTGAGCATTAGTCTGCAATTTGCCTTGCATCAAAGAAAGCCAAAAGTATGTTAGGTTGCATTAGCAAAAGTGTCCAAAAGGTTGAAATCCTTGGTTTGACACTTGTGAACATGCATCAGGAGTACTCTGCCTGGCTCTGAGTAAGTGAGCGTCCAGTATCTGAGTGGAGTCCAGTCCAATGGAGTGCTATGAAGGAGGCTGAAGCATGTGACAAGAGAGGATGAGAGACTGGGATAAGAGTCTCTCTATTCCCTACATGAATATTCAATGATTCTATAAATTGTTGAACCTTTTCTGACTTTGCTATCAGATTCCACACCATTCCCCCCTCCCTAGGTAAATATTTTACTGATATAATTGACTTCTAGGATCTCTTGGTGCAGCTCAGTAGTGAAAAAGAATTTGGTCCTTTGCCTGGTAGGGCAAAATTGATCTCATAAAAATCGAGTTCTTGTGCTACTCATGAGACACTTCTACTATACCACAGAAAAAGCCAAAAGAAATCAAGAGCTCTGGATTTTTTTTGCTTATATTTTATATAATGTTATAAGTCTTCTGAATCAAAATGTAATTTGTTTGCAGGATTACTTAGGTGATATTTGGTATCCATAATGAACTAATCTGGTAACATATAGCAATAATTATATGTGTTGGCTATTGCTGCAGGGGGGAAAAATAAATAAATAAAATAAAAACCAAGATACTTAATCCTCTCAACTTCCTTTTGTAAGCATCTTCTGTGAACATCTCCACTCTACTTCCTTTTGTGAGCTCTTCAAGCACATGGAGAACAAGAAGGTACTCCAGAATAGTCAGTATGGATTCACCAAGGGAAAATCATGCTTGACTTACTTACTTAATAGCCTTCTATGATGGAATGATGAGCTGGATAGACAAGGGGAGAGAGGTGGATGTCATCTGTCCAGATTTGAGCAAGGCTTTTGACATCATCCCTCACAGCATCCTCCAGATTTGGGCAGGCTCCAAAGGTGTGGGATAAATGAGTAGATAGTGAGATGGATTGAGAACTGGCTGCATGGCAGAGCTCAGAGGGTGGTAATCTGTGGGGCTGAGGTCAGCTAGAGGCCTGTAGTTAGGAAGTGTCCCCCAGGCGTCAGTCTTCGGTCCAGTCCTGTTCAATTTATTCATCGGTGACCTAGAGCAAGGGATGGAGTGCAAGTTTGTTGATGATAGGAAACTGAGAGAAGTAGCTGATGCCCCAAAGGGCTGCGCCACCATTCAAAGGGACCTGGACAGGCTGGACAACTAAGTAGTGAGAAACCTCATGAAGTTCCAACAAAGAACTTGGGGATGCACTTGGGGATGAATAACTCTGGACATCAATAACCTGGACTGACCTTGGGGAGAGCAGCTCTGTAGAGAGGGACCTGGGTGTCATGGTGAACGACAAGTTGACCATGAGACAGCAGTGTGCCCTCATGGTTCAAGAAAGCTGATGGGATCCTGGAGTGCATTAAGAAGAGCTTCTCCAGCAGTTCAAGGAGGTGATCGTCCCCCTCTACTCATCTCTGATGAGGCCACATCTGGAGTACTGTGTCCAGTTCTGGGCTCCCCAGTACCAGAGAGATGTGGAGCTGCTGCAGAGAGTCCAGTGCAGGGCTACCAGGATGATCAGGGGCCTGGAACATCTGCCCTATGAGCAAAGGTTGAGAGAGCTGGGCCTGTTCAGCCTGGAGAAGAGAAGGCTGAGAGGGGACCTGATCAGTGTCTATAGACACCTCAAGGGAGGCAGTGAGGAGGAGGGTGCGGCCTCTTTTCAGTGGTGGACAGTGATAGGACTAGAGGAAATGGCCACAAACTGAAGCATTGGAAGTTCCACAGGAACTTAAGGAAGCATTTCCTCACTGTGAGGGTGACAGAGCACTGGAATAGGCTGCCCAGAAAGGTTGTGGAGTCTCCTTCATTGGAGATCTTTAAAACCCGCTTGGATGCAGCCCTGAGCCATGTGCTGTAGGTGACCCTGTGTGTGCAAGGGGGTTGGACAGCCCATTTTTTAAAAGTATATATAACATTTGGTAACTACAGCCTAATAAATTCTACCCTGCTACATACAAATGCATTTTTTGTTACTTCTGTGTGTTATATATATATTTTTATTTCTGTAACAATTTCTGTTGTTATAGTTTCTCATTTTCAATGCATTCTTGGTATGAGAAGATTTTTCTTTATTTCTGGAATACTTTGAAAAATACTTTTTATCTGAAGCATTTATTCCTGAATAGATTTTTATTTTTTCTCTTTCTTCCTTTATAATAAAAGCTTAAAAAAAAATCAGAATTGAAATGTGCTCCATCTGCTATTGATTAACTTCTTTGTGAATGAAGAGAGTAATAAAACAGGACAGAATCTATCAAAAAATTATTCACAGTTCTCTTTGCTATTAGAAGAGATAAATATTTGTATATTTGTGTAAATACACTTTGTAAAATTACATATATATTCTATATATACAAATGTTATATATAAATAAACTGTGTAAGGAGCATATGATAAATTGTAAACTAGTGAAAAAATGTTTTTCAGTATAAAGTTACATACCAGATCTTAATTTGCATCCCAGTCATCAGAAGACATTTTAGTCACAATGGGCAATTCATTTTCTGTAGCCATATTAAACACAACACAGTGATGGAGTTACATTTGCTGCCTGTGTAAGTGATGGTTCTGCACAGTTCTGCTTGAGGGCATCTCCAGTTTGCAGCAACTGGAAAGTTATGACATTCCATGGCATTCCTTGAAATAAATTCAATAAACCACTGCTATATCCTCACCACTCCAGAACAAGGCCAAAGAAAGGGAAAGCAATGCTCTCATACTCATCTACATAGTGTTTTTAGGTTACTGATAACCTGAATTCTAAATTTTTGAGGAAAATTCTAGGACCAAGCCTTAAAATATTTCTATTCACAGAGGCAGCATAAGAGATTAGGAAGTTCAAATCCCAAAGGCCATCACTAATGTATGAAAAGCATCGAAAATGCCTCTGCATCTACACTTTGTACTTAGGAGAATATAATTAACTTTTGTTTGTTTGTTTGTTTTTATGTTCAGTTTCTTGTCTTTCTGTGCTGCAGGTTAATTGCAATATAGCTACACAGTTATATGCTCATGGAGGACCTCAGCAATATGCAGGATTCATGAAAGATTATTTCATAAATTCATTGGGGAGGATAAAAAAACAAACAAATAAATCTTCCTTCCTGAAATATATTATCATGACATTCAGAGAAATGGTGTTTAATACTATGTATTCAGCTTTGAAGCATGAGGCAGATGCTTTGAGATACACTTATTATAATTCTCATTCCAAATGTTAAATTCTTTGATTTCCTACTTGTTCTTTTTTAATCCTATGATGAGTTGTTTATGCTATGAAGTAGATGTCTCTCTATATTTATTTATTTATTTATTTATTCATTCCTCAGTGATAAACATTTTCAATGTAAATAACTTGTAAAGATTTTCTGAATTTTAATCTCTTTTTCATTACTTGACATTAGCTTTGGATTGATATTTTTGCTGAATATGTTAGAATTTTCCTTAAGTTTTCAGGATAATAGTAGTGTTAGTCCTTTCTTTAACACTAACAGAAATTCTGGGAAGGGAACTTCTGTGATTGTTGTCTGGTCACAGTTTTCCATCCTTTAGCATAAAAGTGTTCTTCATTTTACTTGTTTCAGATCCCACTCTTTTCTCAATAGGAAAACAAATAAACAGATAAATAAAACAAAATAAAAACTCTATCAATTAATCTTTTCCTAATTTTTTTAAAAATATATATTTTATTATATGTGTCTGTTCAGCTTTTTCAATTAAAATTGAGAAATTGTCTTTTCTAGTATCTTACTGAAAATTAATATTTCAGGTACACTAAGAGTATGCTTGTATTATGGAAGTTCTTAAATAAAATCTTTGATAAATAATGTCTATTATAGTGAGGAAAAAAGCATCACAGAATTTGAAGGCAAAATATAAGGGAGAACAATGGAAAATGCTAAGTAGTTTGAAAAGTTGAAAATAAAATGCTTCCCCTGAGCACATGTCAGTTCATATATGAAAATAGTTTTTAATTTTCTTCATATAAAAGTCAGGCTGGCTAAGTGTTTACAAAAGATGGAGGAATAATATAAACTCCACTGGATGGTTGCATTTTTCCTGATTCCTATTTCCTACTTGCTCAAGAGACAGGAGTCAATCAAAGGATGATAGGTTAGCACTGATACAAATTGTTACCTTCTGATAGAAAAACTGCCTTTAAATACAATTTCTAGGCATACAATTGTATTTAAAATACAATTTTAAATACAATTTCTAGGCATACAGAGGCATACAGTCTTTTCAGCAGGAAATTTTATGATCACCATATCTTACCTAACTAATCAGGAAATGAGTGTTTCTTTCTCCCTGAGTTAAAATTCGTACCTGTTGCTAACAAATGAAGATTGCACAGCTGAGAGATGGCACAGAATCACAGAATGGATAAGGTTGGAAGGGACCACTAGAGATTGTCTAGTCCAATCCCTCTGCTCATACAGGGCTACCTAGAGCACATGGCACAGGGTGGCATTCAGAAGAATTTCAAAGACCTCTAGAGAAGGAGACTCCACAACCTCCCTTGGCAGCCTGTTCCAGGGCTCTGTCACTCTCACAGTAAAGAAGTTCTTCCTCATACAGAGATGGAACTTCCTATGTTTAAACTTACACCCACTGTCCTTTGTTTGACCACTAGCCACAACAGAGAAGCATTGGCCCCTTCCTCCCTTCACTGAAGGGTGCTTCAGGGTTTTTTTAAATATTGATCAGATCTCCTCTCAGCCTTCTCTTCTCCAGGCTAAACAGGCCCACTCAGTCTTTCCTCATACGAGAGATGCTCCAGTCCCTTCATTATCTTGGTTGCCCTCCACTGGATACTCTCTAGAAGCTCCATGTCCATCTTATACTGGGAAGCCCAGAACTGCACACAATACTCCAGGTGCAGCCTGGGTATAGTAGTAGGATCTCCTCCCTTGACCTGCTGACAACACTCCTCCTGATCCAGGCCAGGATCCCATTGGCCTTCCTGGCCATGAGGGCACTGCTGACTCATGAGTAACTTGGTGTCAACCAGGATTCCCAGGTCCCTGTCCATAGAGCCGCATTCCAGCAGGTCATCATGCCCTAATCTGTACTGATTCCTGGGGTTATTCCTCCCCAGGTGCAGGACCCTGCACTTGTCCTTGTTGAACCTCATGAAATTCCTCTCTGTCAGGGTCCCTCTGAATGGCAGCACAGTCCCCTGGCTGTCTCGGTCACTCCATCCAGCTTGGTATCATTCACAAACTTGCTCAAGGTTCACTCTGTGCTCTCATCCAAGTCACTGATGAATGAGTTGAACAGCACTGGGCCCAGTACTGACCCATGGTCCCCACGTCCTCAGTGGGGACATCACTGGCCACAGGTCTCCAACTGGACTTGTTCTCATTTATAACCACTCTTGGAGCTCTGCCATCCAGCTAGTTCTCAATCCACCTCACTCTCCATCTGTCCAGTCCACACTTCTGGAGTTTTCCTGTGAGGATATTATGGGAGACGGTGTCAAAAACATTGACGAAGTCAAGATAGACAACATCCATGGCTCTCCCATTGTCCATCCAGCCAGTCATCCCATCACAGAAGGCTATCAGGTTCATCAGGCATGACTTCCCCTTGGTGAATCCATGCTGACTACTCTTGATCACCTTTTCCTTCACATGCCTAGTGATGCTCCCTAGGATGAGAGACTGCATCACTTTTCCAGGGATGGAGGTAAGGCTAACTGGCCTGTAGTTGCCAGCTCCTCCCTCTTGCCCTTTCTGAAGACTGGAGTGATGTTGGCTCTCCTCCAGTCCTCAGGCGCCTCCCCTGCTCTCCAGGACCTCTCGAAGATGATGGAGAGAGGCTGAGCAATAACCTCGGCCAATTCCCTCAGAATTCTTGGGTACAACCCCCTGGGCCCAAAGCTTTTTGAATGTCCAATTTGCCTACATAATACCTAATTCAATCCTCCTCAACCAGTAGAGGTCTTCCTCACTCCCATTTATCTCTCTTTTACCTGGGCTCTGTGATTAGCCCCTTCACCAGTCATCACTTCAGGACTGTGTGCATGCAATCATCACCAGAAGAATCTGCATACTTTAGAGATCATGAGGTGGAATCATTACTGAATATAATACTTCTTCTGTTCAAAGAAAACTCACTCTGTAGCTTGAAAGCTAAGAGCAACCACTGAAAAACCCCTCTTACATCATGTTTGACATTTTGCCCAGCACTTAGAAACTGCCTTGGAGAATTTCAGGTTAAAGATACTGATTACTATCTGGTGGACTACAGTCCTCACACTCCTTCTGGAACAAGTTTAAAAAGACACTTGCATATAACTCACCTCCTCAAGTAAAATACACTTTATTCCTACATAATTTTCTCTAATCTCTCCCTGTTAAAATTATTTTCAGGTAGATTGGAAGATCCCCTTTGAGTAAACTTCCCAACAATGTCCACTGTTTCTATGAAGTCTGGCATACTATCTTGTTCTTTTCCAGGGATCCAAACTGCTAACACAGTTGCATACTCAGGTTCAGTCAACCTAAAATTATGATCTACTGATTCATTGAAATGAGACTGCACAGTGCACTATTTCTTCCAATGGTTCAAAACACCTAATTTTCCTCCCACTGAGTTTCTTTTTTTTAATACTGACTTATACTTCTGCAAAATCATAAATCTTTTCAGTTTATCAGAGTTCATCCTAAACTCATCTTTAGCAAAGCCTTTAGCCTTTTCAATTTTGGATTTTAGAATTTACACAGGATCCAAGCAATTCCATACCAAAGCTTAGCACTTGTCCAACCATCTATAGTGCTAGAGTATAGTTTATCTTTTCTACTCTATTTTATTTCTTCCTTAAAAACCATTAATCTGTTTATAGAGATTATAAGCATTTTAATACAATCTGACATGTGGATAGATGAATATGCAGCTTTCACTGGAACAATTGCTTTGGAAAGTGGGTGTAACAAGTGGCACAATTTCAAATTAATAAAACTCATCTGCTAATTATCTCTCTGGCTTTAATGGCCATGTCCAAAATAGTGTAATTTTTTTTTTGCAAAAACTATCAACAGCAGTCTTTTTCTCAGCAATCTTGTGTAGAAACACAATATACAAATAGAGACATAAAAAGCTACCTGCACTCTTTTCGCACGTCACAAAGATCAAATACCATAAGCTGTGTTCAGTTCATATTGTCTTGTCTTTCCTCTCCCAAGGCCTGGAATAGGTACTGGAATAGCTGTGTGAAAAATACTTTCATAGTCATAAGCCCCTTCCTCTTTCTTTCATATGGGTAATATCTCTCCAAACTTGCATTGTCCACCCTTTTTTTTCCCTTTAGATCTTCTCTCTGCTCGAGGTCAATAGTCATCTGGCTATGTGGAAACAGTAAGCCACACCTGTGATAATGTGTAATATCAACCAGCCTTCCAAGCAGAAGGTGCTTTACCCTTCACTGTCTCTGAGGACTTATCATTGTCCTCTTGTGTGCTGAACCTCTGCTCAATAGTGCCTTATGAGCCTAAAAGAATCTAAATTAGCTCTGCCTTACCTACAAGATTCTCTCCTTCTCTGGTAGCAGAATTCTACTGAGAAAGTTTCTCTCTCTACTGCTTTATCCTTTTTGCTATGTTTTTTATTTTGCCTTAGTTTTTAGGAGACAGGATTTGATAGATGTAAAGATTAGTGTTAGAAAAACTGAGGAAACAAAAAGGTTGTGATAATATCTTTCTCATTAAAAAATACATACAATCCTGAATGCTCATTTTATTCTGTTAAAAGATTGATTGAAGATGCACTTAAAAACATCTTTTTTTTTAACTAGATATCCTAGTATGTATGTGTAGTGTTAGTATAGTATTAATTCAAAATGTTCTGAAATTGCTAAGAATGTCCCTTTGATGGCTACTGAATCAAACCTGTTTATGATACTTGTCTTCTCTTATTTGTTTCTGTCTGCCTGTTGTTGCATTGTCTGTTAACAAGGGGCTGAACTGTGAAAAGATATTTTGGTTAGGAGGGCCCTTCAAGCTTCCACGGCAGTGCTCTTTCCTCCTCTGCTCAAGATCTCCTTCCAGTCCTCTCTCCTACTTGCTCCACAGATGACACTAGTACCTTACAGCTGCTATTACCAAAACCAAATCATTACCATGATTTATCCCATCATGTCGGGAACAACACTCATTAAAAATCTGACATATTTTTCTTGATTTGGCAAACTGGATTCAGCTGTGATATTGCCCTTTTGGAGGTAGCTGTCAATATCGACTGTCTGCACAGAAAACAGTTTCCTCTTCCATGGAAATTCTTCAAATTAGGATTTTTTACCTCCCAGAAATAGGAAACAAAATTGGTATCTTAAGTTTTCATAAATATATTCCAAATTATAAAATTTTATCAGGAGAATTGAATCTTTGATTTACAATTTTCTTCTTTATTTTTTCATAGGTTAAAAATGTCATTTTCAGAAGGTAGATATTACAAATCAGTGAATTAAACTACTACTTTAAAAAGTTTAAATGGAATGTTTTAGAAAATTTGTACTATCTTCTCCTCATTTTCACTTTCATTTATTACACAACTCCCTTAGTTTAAGTCTCTCAAGTAGAATTGTTTTTGATGACTCCACATTTTCCATTAAAAAAGGTTCAGTGGAAGGAATACTTCCTGAGCTACCTCTATGACCAACCATTCTTTAAAAATATTTATATAGAAGGAATAAGCAAATGCTAAAGTGTAATCAGAAACTAGCAAAGAGTTTTAAATAAAATACAAAAGTGAAAAAAAACTATCATTTCACATTTGATGTATGAATAAAGTTGTTTAAACAAGAAATCTCTAGTGAGTACTAAGTATGCAAAGTACTAACTTGGTAACATCCCTCTAGGATGTATCTACCAGAACTATAATCCTGAAACAGAAAACAAAACTGAGAAAATATTTGTCTGGTAGTCATGCAACAATCTCGATAGCTGATTCAAATGAAGTGTGGAAGGGAGGGAGGGAGGAAGGAAGGAAGGAAGGAAGGAAGGAAGGAAGGGAGGGAGG
>JAUBOD010000982.1:726669-738434 GCA_032353885.1 Nothura maculosa | reverse complement strand
GGAGACTGTGTCCAGTTCTGGGCTCCCCAGTACAAGAGGGATATGGAGCTGCTGGAGAGAGTCCAGCGCAGGGCTACTAGGATGATCAGGGGCCTGGAATATCTGTCCTATGAGGAGAGGCTGAGAGAGCTGGGCATGCTCAGCCTGAAGAAGAGAAGGCTGACGGGGGACCTGATCAGTGTCTATAAACACCTCAAGGGAGGCAGTAAGGAGGAGGGCGCTGGCCTCTTTTCAGTGGTGCACAGCGATAGGACTAGAGGAAATGACTAAAATATGAAGCATCGGAAGTTCCACAGGAATTCAAGAAAAACATTCTTAACAGTGAGGGTGACAGAGCGCTGGAACAGGCTGCCTAGAGAGGTTGCAGAGTCTTCTTCTTTGGAGATATTTAAAACCCCCCTGATACAGGCCTGTGCCACCCGCTCTAGGTGACCTTGTGTGTGCAGGGGGGTTGGACTAGATGACCTCTGGAGGTCCCTTCCAACCTTAAGTATTCTATGATTCTGTGATTCTATGAAAAAGTGACAGCACAAAATCTGAAATGTCAATTAATAGGGACAGCATAAAGTATCTTTAGAGAGAGAGTGGAAAAACAGCTTTCTATTGCTTAGTTGTGGTACACTGTCGGAGCTATGCAGTAGACAATGTACAAGCCCATTATATTGTCTAGGACACAAATGCGTGCTCAGTAGCAGGAAATCTCTGACCAACTGATAAGAAAGGGAGACTGCTCTACACTATTCAAAAATGTGTTAGTGAGGTTAAAAATGGATTATTCTTCAGCTTGCTGTAGTTTTGAAAAGTTTATTGTATTCTTTACCCTTAAAGAAGTAGTTCCAACAGGTTTTGACATTTAGAATGACTAACCTTTCCTGCATATAATAATGCAGGATTTTAATAATCCTGCTTTTTAATAATCTATGTAATAATGCTTATTATTAGAATATATGGCAGTTCTTTCATTTTTATCTATTTTAGTCACCTTTTCATAACTATTTAGGACAATTTATTCTATCTACATATTTTTTTAAATTATAAAAATGAAAAAATGTACTTGTATTAATCCTCTTTAAGCAAATAAAACAGATCAGTAAAGTTATTAAAATCAGATCAATAATAAGTTCAAATTAATGAGCTTTTATATTTGGCTACATTTCATTTAATGAAATTGTTATTGTGATTGTAAACAAATGAATTTTAAATAAAGGTATTTTCCCTGTGTGGCCTATGAGTTGGATTTCAACTTAAGGGATCAGATCATATTATTCTGATGCTGGTTTTTCAATATAAAACACTCACCACACACAAAGTGTAAAAGCCATTCAGTGTATGCTTAAGAATCCCAGGAATCAGAAAGACAAGGCAGATTTATTTTCTACCTTCTACGTTCTTACTTCTACCAAGTAAGAAAGAGAAATGCCTAAAGTAGTATAAATTAGACCTACAAAAAGTTTATGGGCTGAAAGGAAGTCAAAGTGGGAGTATAAGTGTAAATCACACATCAAATGGCTGATGGAATTAATGGAGTAGGACAATTGCCTTAGTTCAATTACAGCTTTTAGGGTTCCTCATTTTGCAATTTATACTGGCTTAGAATCCATAGACCTTGTCAGAATGGAAGAAAGTTGCTACACAGGACTAACTCTGTTTGGAAGAGCCTAAGCCAAATTTGAAGTGAGAACTGCGTGTTTTTAGGCTTGTTTCAGAAAGACTGTACTGTATAGAGAAAGACATGAAATATGATTCTAGGAGAGAATATGGTTTGGAGGAAATACGGTTGTAGCACTGTTTATAGCGGGAGAATTGTAGAGAAATAAGTGATAAAACATACAATTCCTTTTATTCATGGAATTTTACCACAGAAAAATGTGGATAATGGTCTGTAATCTGATCAGACAGCGTAACCTGGCTAAATGTCAAATGATCATTCGGTCCCCCCCGGTATGCCTATTTTTAAAATATTACTTGTTTATAGTACTTAACATCTACAGCTGCATGGACAACTAGTAATTTCTGAACCATACAGAGAATTACAAAGGACTTGAGTGTGACTTCCCTAGGGCTACATCATGCTACTAGCCACAAGGCTATTCATCTTCACTGAGTAATATAAGACTCTGTGGTCAGAGAGATTAAACCAGCAGAGACTTTTAAGACTAATATTGTCACATCATCCTAGGATCCATGTACATATCAATCCATCTGTCCATTCCAGAATGAAATAGGATAGGAGCCTTCAGGAAACATTGCCATCTATTGCCCCAAGTGACTTTCAGATCTGCTCTTGCCCTCAGCTTGCTAAAATATTTAATGTACACTCTACATTCCTTGACCTTATAAAGATTTTGAAGTGCACTATGAGCTCATAAAGATCATTAATGCTTAGTCTCATGGCCTTAATTAAGGCCTTGTCAAAGTTCAAGATGGCATTTTTCAAAGTCCCAAGGTATGTTAAATTACTTTATATACATCTATATATATACTTTTATTTTCTGTCAAAGATCATCAGTGCAGGTTCTTAGCTCATGTATTTCCTTTAAAAATATTCTTCACATAATCTAAAATCTGTGAAAAAGAACGTCAGATGTGAAAACCATATTTAATCTGAAAAATAGCAACTATACTATGCTTGCTGGCTAGGTATTTTATATATCAGCAAAGCTGGTTTTGAAGGATGCTGCTGATGATAACTCAGCAAAGTGTGATAATTTTGCTTTAGAAAACCCCAAGATATTATATGGGTCACAGACTTGTGCTGAATTCACAGAGGGACACTTAAAGACCTTGCTTCAGTATGGAGCTTTATGGGTTCAGGGGTTGTTTTGGCTTTCAGAAACAGACGCAGGAGCCAGTATGTTCTGTTTCCAATGAGGAAATTTCCATATAGCTTTTTGAGAGTTTTGCTCATCTATTTTTATACAGTAATGTTCCAAGCTACAAGCTTCTGTGTTTATCTGGCAATACATTTTGAAGGCTTTCTATGCCTTTTAAACAATGCATTAAATTTGTACATTGTTCCAGCTGAGAATAATAATAGCAAGTATTGAGCTGAAAGCTGTGAGATGTATTTCTTAGTATATTGTGTAAACTCGTATACATGTGGACAAGCTTTCAGAACACCAAGGAGTCATGTAGAGCCCTGGCTTACTTAGAGTGCTGAAACAAGGTATGAACAGGTCTTTAGTTATAAGTAGGAATGCATTTCTGAAGTTTGGCCAGTGATGGTTTTAGCATGAAGTATTCAGCTGCAAACTGGCTTATAAAAAGCACGGATCTAGCAGCAGCTAACGAGAAAGGTGCTCAGTTGAGCTGCAAGCAGTGACAAGCCAGTGGCCATCAATAAGCCAGCAGTGAGTTTCCAGCTTCTGAGAGAAGACTGTGAAGAGGTAACAGTTATGAAATATTTCAGCTATATCTTGGCTGCTAGCATTGATATGAGTTTGCTTGCTAGTGCCTCAGCAAAGCCAGTGCCTGAGCTTAAGTTAAACATGTATTTATTTATTCCTTTGCCAAACCCTGCACCTGCCCAGCCATGCCAATGGCAGTCCAGTCTTCTCCCAGTAAACTCATACATCCCCTGACTCGCACCTCAGCTGTTTCCACATGACTTGATGAGGTACCTCTTCTCATTCTCCTGTTGCAGGTCTGGCTGTGTTTTACATTCCTTTGAAATCTGTCTTGCACATTACCCTCTGGTCATAGGGTTTGTATTATTTCTTACAAGAAAGAAATTTTTTGCTTGACCATATTCAGATTGGACTTCTGCATTGCAATTTTTCAATCACTCTAACATAAATAGTTTCCATTCTTACAAAGCTCATCTAAAAATTTCTCTCAGGTTCTCTGATAATTAGACTAATCCCCAAGGGGCTTTAAAGTAAGCATTTTGTATAGTCAGCAAAATGGAAACAACAAGCACAGAACAGGCATAAAATGAAAAGCCTGTCTCTAGTCTTCTCTAAACTTTTTTCTTCTCTTGAAAGCATTTGCAGGCTTGTCTTTGCCCAGTTGCCCTCAGATCTGTGCAACAGGCTGTGACTGAGCCACACAGTCCAAGAGCATGCCACAGAAACTGCTGTCATTCTACTGAATCTTTGTAATTGTTTCATTTCCTTTAATTTGCCCTCTGGAAGTCTTCTTTGTTTTAACTCCATAGAGCCTGCAGAACACTATAAAGTAGGTAACTAGTGAGTATATTAAATTTATACAATACTGATATAGTTGCTGTTCTCCATATTTTTCTATACTTTAATAAAAGACCTGAGCAGACTTGCTTTGTAACTGTCCTAGGGAACAGTTACAGTTATTATAAAGTCCTTTTTGGATAGGATATTAGTTATATCTTATTGTAAAATATTTATTTTGTGCACATTCTTAGTAACCATGTAGTTTTCAAGAACTATCAGATATCAACCTTTTTTTTCTATAAATTTTCTGTAAATTTCATAGTCCCTCATTTGACTCTTGTGTTGACCTCACATTCTCCTTTCTTTTAAATGAGCCAGTGTTTCATTCTAAGGACATCTACTTGCAATTTAATGTCATCATCTATAAAGAGCACACAAAATTTGTAGAAATTCTTCTAATCTCTTCATATTTCCCAAAGATTTTCCACCAAGAGTCACATGTTTGGCACTATTTCTTTCAAATGCTGGGAGGGAAGCATAGATGGACAGATTAATGAGTATTTAGTGCCCAAATCACTTCTGATTATTTCCTCAAATTTATGTATGTGATATTGCTTAGTACTCTATTCCTTAATTTCCCACCAAAAATATACAGGAGATTATCTTCTACGGTCACAGAGCACTTGCTCAAAGTTAACCAATGTACCTGTTGCTTCCTCCGTAGAAATGGGTGGATGTCCTGCTCTCTCTGGCTCCCTTTGACTCATATCAGTGTACAAGCGCTGGGACTGTGACCTCAGAGGAATAGCTCTTGCTTTTGGCTGTGGCAGAGGGAGAGGATGTTGACCTCGCCTCTCCTTGTGTTTCCCTATCTATGTGTATTTTCACTGATATTCTCGGCTGCATTCCTGCAGCCAGCTGTCTGCTTATTGTAGGGATAGGACTGTATTTCTGGCTCATGCGCATAGTATAACTTCCAAGAAAAATATCAGAAGGTATATCCTTTGATATCTTCATTGCCAGCATTCCTGACCTTTACTGGGTGTGTGCAGAAATGTACTCTTCAGGCAGCAGGCACACTTTCACACTTCGAGATTTCAGCTGTATTTTTTGCCTGCTCCACATCTGATACTTAGCTTCCCTATATGAGATCATATTAGACCCCCATTGCCTTTTAAATGTCCTCTGTACTCACTGCTTCACCATGCCCATACTTCACCAGGAATCTCACCACGATTTTGAAATCCCTATGAAGAGTATTACAGAATCACAGAATCACAGAATCTACAAGGTTGGAAGGGACCTCTAGAGATCATCTGGTCCAACCTTCCCGCTCCAGTATGCACCCCTAGAGCAGGTGGCACAGGGCGGTAGTTGTTGGTAAATATTTGATGAGCAAAGTCACTTATCATAAAAACATAGATCTATGAACTAGCAGTACAATTTTATTCTATCCATGGTTCACTGCATTAATAATTTGAATGCCAAAAGCCTTTTTGATTAGGAAAACAGTGTGTTATCTAGTTGGTCCTTAGTACACACTTCTGCACAGTAGTTGGTAAAGATAACCTGGCTGATTCTTAAAATTTCTCATTAGATGTTTTTAGTTTTGATTTTGTTTTGTTTTGCTTGTGTGAGCACTGTTCCTTTCCTCTCTTTGACCTTTGCTTTTGGAATAATTGACAAATGTTTTCTAGCATGAGCCTAATCTGTTCCCTTTTCTTGGCAACAACATGTTATGAAACTCCTTTTCAAATTGAATCAATATCCCTCTTCTTTCCAATATGTTATTTGTTATAAGGTTCTCTGAGAGGAGCTTTACAAAGAAGTACATATTTTATTTTAGCTAGTTCCCAAGGGCTTAATTGTCAGCACTGAACATATGTATTCCCCCCAAAATCAGAAAGTCACAAATCACATTTTCTTCATTCCAAGGCCTTAGCATACTTAGTGTAGTCTATAACCAAGTGTAGTCTATATGCTTTTAGCAGTCTTAATGTTAAAAAAAGGAAACTGGGCACAAAGTATACAAGATACTTTCCTCTTCTTTTAAACATACTTTTTGGGGAGTGTTTTATAGCCCCATAGTTAAAGCATTCACACAGGAAACAGGAGACATATACTTACATAATTTTGCATTCTGGATTCCACACTCCAGATGAAGGCCACAGTAAGACTAGGCTGAGGCCAGGTTCAGCGCTTCCTATAAATGTCATAGCATTGGAGGGACAGGCATGCAAAATTCCAAAGGGTCATGCAAAGGATAAGAACCAGACTGAAAATGGTACTCACAGAAGCAGACAAGAGAAGGAGAAATGGACAGATGCAATGAGGATTTGATTCCAAAGGCAGTGTGTGTTGAAGTAAACAGACATCAGGAAAAAATACATCCAGAGTGCTCCATTTCTTAAACTCTGACAGTAATGCAGCATCTATGTCCATACTAGCAATTCATTCTTGTAGTCTTTTGTTTCTCAGCTCGTATTCATATATCAGTTTCTATTCACTGTCTCTACTTTGCTTGGCTCTACTTTCCTACTCTCTGCATTAACATAACAAATGCCTAGCCATATTTCAAACTCATCTGAACCACCTTCTTAAGAACACATACTGTAGTGAATAAAATTATTTTGATTTTCTTTTTGACTATACAAACTTCAAACGGAAAAAAAAAATAACTTGGCCATAAGATCCATTTCCGAAAAAAAAGCCTGAGAAATTTTGAGGAGTGTTTCACAAACAAGAATTGTCATTTCCTCAAGCCCCAATACTGTAGCAAAGAACAGAGTTAGACAAAATCTAAAACGGGCTCTACAGTAAACGCAGTGCAATACTACTCTCTTCTTCCTATTGACCTCTTACTGGCCCATTGCCAGTAAGACCCAATTCCCAGCATGGGGCTCATCTCTAAGCTGTTCATGAGTCACAGAACTTCACAGTCTTGTAAACTAAAATCTTTACTCGTCTGATTTTATTAATTGGTGGTGGGAAATCCCTTCTCAAAAATATGATGTAGAATTCTACAGATCATCTCTTGAATATAGCAAAGGCATGAGCCTGTTGTTCAGCATTGTTCACATCAGATTCATTTTATGTCTTTATGAGCTGCTCATAACTCATTTTTCTTACCTGGATTTTTTCCCCTCTACTCCTCTTCTACCAAGGAATGTGGCAAGAGAAGGCTCTTTGGTAGACCTTATTTTTACTCGTTGTCACTTAGAGCAGAATGCTACTGTCAGAATTTCACTAATGTCACCATTAGCTACAGATATAGTCAGCTGTATGTTAAGCACCTTGAAATACATCTGCTGGTGAATCTATTTTCTTTATCTCTCTCAAAGGTGAAAATTTGCCATTCAAGAAAGAATAATGGCAATGTTCAGTAACAAACCAGTATGAAAAGTAGAAAGAAATAATAATAATCAAGAACTAGCTTTCAGATATATAAATAAAAGGCCTGGAGAAGACCAGATTCAGACTTCCAGAGAAGCCAGAGCATTGTTCAACAACAAGCCTGATGCATCATAGCTGCAATACTGGTAACCATAGAAGGCTTTAGAGATATAAATCCATAAATCTTCTCTGGAAAAAAAAATCCCAGTAAATATACATGAGATCTCTGAAACATACCTTACTCTCCTTACTCCCCCAAACCATTAAAAACCTCAATTATTTCTTCATTTTTATGAGTACACTTATTAGATTTACATATAAACTGTACTTATTTGTGCTGTTTGTAGCATTTCCAGATTTTCAGAAGTGTGACTTCATCCTTTAAACCACGTGAACAGGAAGTAGGTTGGATAAATCTAGAACTACCTAGATTTTATTTAGAATTTTTTCCCCTCTTAAAAGGTGTATAGATATGCATATATTTTGGGGAAAAGGATGGGGAACTGCCTTATGCAGTGAAAAGAACTATAGTAAATGGGGAAAAAGCATTTTATGACTCCTGGAACACGGAGAATTGAGAAATTTATCCTGCTGCTGCTGCTTTTGATACAGATATTATATTAGGCAAAAGAAGGATATGTGAAAGTGTAGAACTGCAGGGAGGGAGTGTTAAAAAGAATCAAGACGCCATCATTAATCTTCTGAAAGCAAGATTTTCACATGCAACAGCATAAAGACTTCCTGTGAATATTGAACATTCTTATTACATAATACACAGGAAAAGTCTAAGGCAGCATAAAGTGAACACAATGATGGTAAGGTGGATATTATCAGAAATTAATACAATACGATTTCAAAGAGATTTATGACAGCTGTATAGCTTTTCAGTGGTTAAATAAAAGACCTTTTTCCACAAAACTGGCTGTCACCTCTGTAAGTGGAAACACATGCATTTTCATTCCATGGCACATAAGAGAGGCTTTTTGCCCTGAAATTTAAAAAGCACACCCAATACATCAGTAATCAGCCTGCATCTAATGCTGCATGTAGATCTATGGCAGGTGTGGAAGCTTATGTGGAATCATACAGGCATGTGAATACATCCCATTTCAGTTGTAACTTAAAATTTTATGGAGTCACGTAATTCAAGTTATTTCTGACGATCTCTCTACTATATTTCTCTTCATGCATGACTCACATTTCCAAATGCCACCTCCAGACCCTCTTACTCACCTCCCTACCCCCTCCCCCAGCTTCACCAAGCTTCTCTCTTTTGGTGCAATGCAGAGTACGAAGAAATACATCTGCAAAGAAGCCTAAGATAGGGCATTGAAGGGAAAAGAAACCAAGGTTGAGCACAAATCAAGGTTAAGCACAAGGACTAAACTAAGCTTTTCTGGTCTCCTCCATTAAGAAGGACTAAACTGCAGTATAATTCCTCAAAATCCAGCAAGCTTCATTAAGCATGGTGACTAGGTGGTAAGGAGCTGCAAAAAAAGTGACTAATCTTATCACTTAACTTCTTCTTTCAACTGAAGGAGAAGTTTACTTTTGGTGGTGGGCAAGTGCCAACTCCTCCAACCAGCTAATTTACCAGTTTTTCTCTTCCTTTTCTTTATCCTGAGCTTCTAAACTAGGAGGAAAGCCAGTTGGACTGATTAGCTATCACTAGCTCAGAATGCTTATTGTTCCTGTTTTTTAATTATCTTTTACATCATTAATTTTAATTAGAGGTTATTTCTTAAATTATTATTATTATCATATTCTTCAAAGCTACTTAAATTCTCTTCTGTGTTTAGTTCTGCTCAAGCTTTCATATCTGTTTGAACATAGCTCCTCTGAATCATGGGATGTATTTTGTTGCCTGTTTCCGTAAGGACTTGATCCAAATCCGTTGGCTTCAGTGAGATTCTCATTTGGCCTTTGATATGAAAACATTTTAGGCACAAGGGCACAAACACTATCATTAATTTTTTTGCCATCTAAAAGGTATAACATAATTGTTCAAAATAACACTTCCTCTAGCACATAGCGGATAAAAATGGTGCTTTGATTTACTTCCTAGCACATTGCTGAAGACATCTCTTTGAAAGCCTTATAGAGCAATTATATCCCATCAGCAGCGTATGCAAAGCCTGATTGAAACAATTAAGGTGACATCCAGCAGTTTCTGTTGCATTTTGAAAATATTCGTTTTTCTATTACTATATTTGCACACAAACAGAGTTAAAATATAGTATAGTCTGTCACACTTTGGTCAAGCTATAATCTTACAGATGAATATTAAAACTATCCTGCAAAAACTGAAGCTCAAGGATGGAGAGGGGACTGGATTGCCTGTGCCTACATTTACTAACTAACCTGTGGCACATCTCATAAAAGAAACACCGTTATCCAGGACATGAAATGTTGCCTCTTGGTTGTACATCATTTCTGATGGAGGCTATCTGTTATAACTGAAAAAGCATCAGTGATGCATCAGGATCTATCTGGCAGTGCAGTATGAGGTTCTCAATCACCCAATCTCTGCAAAGTGGCAGTCGTTGCACTTCACACTTTTTTCCTAAAGAAACTTCAATGCACAGAAAATGTCAGGTTACAGAAGCAGCAAGATCTCCATCTATTTAGCCCCAACTGAATACAAGACAAAAGTCACAGCATAAAATTGACTGCCTTTGATATATTAGATATGTTTCACTCCCTTTTTTTTTTTTTTTCTTTTTTTTTTTTTTTTTTGGAAAGTAATATAGTAGCATCTCAATCAAGATCAGAAACACTGTGTGGGTCCCAAAAACCTGTGCCAACTGGGAGGGTTTCCGTCGTGAATCAACCTGTGGGACCTCCCCTTTGGCTGCAGCCAGTGCCGAAAGCTGTCACCAGTGTGCTTATACTGGGTTACACCCACACTCAGTGCTCTCCAGCCCCACGTTGTCCTAAACGTCCATCCCTCTCCCTGGGCTTTGGAGATAAGTTAAGACAAATGTTCAGCAAAAGGGTGAGGCAAACAATGAAGGGTAAAAGAAAAGAGCATTTGATGGTGGCTCAGGATAGGAAGCAGGTTGTTTTTTAGGTTATTTTGGTCACTGTTATCTGATTTCAAGTCATTTTAAGTTTTAGAAATAGCAACCTATGCCACATATGTAGAAGTCTCTTTTCAATTGCAGCAGTAAATATAGAAAGGGAAGGGTAGGCAGGGAGGACTACTGATCATTACATCATGCTTAGTATATGCAGTGTACATGTGCCTTCAAGCTTCTCCCAGCTTCTTGCCTCCCTGATAGATATTCATGGAAAATGTGAGTTTCCCTCTTTTCCCTCCCCTTTTACAACAGTCCACTGACACCTATGGAAAAATTTTTGCTTTGTTTTTCATTAACTAGCTGATATTGTTTTCCCTTTTCCTTCCAAAAGAGATTATAATAGCCTTTTCTGAAACAACAGTTCTATTTCTCTCCCTTCCCTAAATTAATAATACTTTGCAGTGCCTTCATTTCGAGGCCACAATAATTTTACATACAGCCTCAAGGAGAGGGAAGAGAAAGTAAAACATTAATGATTCATTTCTGGACAGCACTTGGCATTTGAGGTTTTAATCTAGGAGTGAAAGCTTCTTTAAGATAATGCATATAAAGACTAGTGGTCATTGTATTCACATGTTCTGGATTTGCCTGACACTCACAAAAGACATGCTAAGAAGAGCTATCCAGAGTATGTATATTTCATGTTTAGGTTAGTTGGCTGAGACAAGCAGCACTAATCCAAAACAACAGCTTCAAAACCCCAGCTGAAAGCGAAGAACATATTGCTGACAGTAAGTTACCACTAACAGCCCATACAAAAGCTCATTAAAGTCTGAAATACAGCATGAACAGGCATTATGAATTCATCCCATTCATGCATTGCATAGCTCCTGTAAGATCAGCTAGTGTGTTCTTGGAAGGCATATCCCTGGTCTGTGTCTTAATAAAGATGCCTGATAAGCACAATCTCATTTAACATATCGCATTGACAGTTTAACTTGATTGCATAGACAATCATGTCAAATTTTGCTCTACATAATATCAGTAATCCAAGTCATTTACATGGGATTGTCCCCTACCTTGCCACTGGGGTCAGTGCTGGGCCCGGTGCTGTTTAATTTGTTCATCAACGACCTGGACGAGGGCATGGAGTGCACCCTGAGCAAGTTTGCGGATGACACCAAGCTGGGTGGAGTGGCCAACACTCCGGAGGGATGTGCTGCCA
>JAUBOD010000982.1:679165-692219 GCA_032353885.1 Nothura maculosa | reverse complement strand
CTTTCTTTCTTTCTTTCTTTCTTTCTTTCTTTCTTTCTTTCTTTCTTTCTTTCTTTCTTTCTTTCTTTCTTTCTTTTGTTTGAAGAATGATGGTAGCCTACTGCAGGACAGAAAGGTGAGTTACATATCCCTTGCTTCACTAAGCTTTTCCTCAGAGAGGCTGGGGAGATAGAATGCTAGAGGACCAAACAACCCTGCTGTTAGTATAACAATTCTCAGAGTGGCCACCCCATTTTCCTACTTCATTTTTAAACATAATGATGTCACTATTCTCCCCAAAATATATTCAGGGTCCTCTATGAGCTTTTTTCTGTGTTGCTTTATCCAGCTGCTTTCATTAAAGATCCCTTAAAGTCCTTTAAAAAAAATCAGGATCTATATCATTTTCAGTTGCATTTCATCCTCTTGAGCATGCTGTCTTTGAAATCTCTTGAAATCTCTGTCAAAAATTGAAATTGAAGTATCTTCCTGCCAGGTGGAACAGCATGTGTCCTTCATAATAGGTTAATGATTTCTTGATAGTTAGCTAATCACTGGGTCAGTTCTTAACAGATTCTGTTTTTCTTTTAGACAGAGTATAATCTGGCATACAAATAGGCATGAGGATAATACATGTCTGTATGCTAAATTTCCTGGTTCATCTGATTCTAAAATGTTTGTAATGGTGTTGTCTATATTTTGAGGGGTTTTTTTTTCTTCATTATGCCTGAAGGACAACTTTGCAATAACAGTGTTCAAACCTTTAGGAACAGGACCACAGATTCTCAGCATCCTTTTAGAATTCTCAAAGCAGCAGGATGAATATTCAGTAAAAGCTGAAAGGGATAGGAGTATGTAGGCTTCAATATTCGTGCCATAGATTTATTTTTCAGTAAGAAGCATTAGCTGAGAGTTTTTTGACGTATGTGCAGCTGGACAGCAGAAACATACTACATGTTGAGGCTCTTGGATGACTTCGTAGCCTATAAAAAGAATAATTTCTCCAAATAAGTTTTGTAACATCTGGCACATATTGAAACATTCTGTGCTAAGGGAGCAGGGTAATATGCTGTTGATAGCACTGTCCGGTTTCCTTAAAGAACGAACTTGACCTATTGTGTTTTCTAACATTGCCTTTAGGCTGACATTTTCAGTCCTAGCTAAGGGACTTGAATGCAAGGGTTCCCTGCATCCTCAAAGCCCATGGGACAGCTTTGAAAAAATCTCATTTTAAGTGTCAGTAAAGTTAAATTTCCCCATATGTTAAAATGTGACTTCCCATTAGAGAATGTTACATTTTTCTATAGTTAAAAAGTATTAAAAATAATGATCATAAGTGCTTTCCAAATTAGTCTACTGTATAATAATGCATTTTTATAGCTTTTCAATCCTATCAGTGATAAAACAATTATTACGAGGTTTGAATATCAAACTTGGTGAGTTTGTGTACCTTATATATCACATTCTTTCCTCATCTTAATTAAAAGTGAAAAGATAAACATTTGAAAGCTAGAAAGAAGTGAGTTTGGTTATTGACAGAACCTCCAGGTGGATTTTGAAGACTGCAGAGAAGAGACTCCACAATCTCCCTGGGCAGCCTGTTTCAGGGCTCTGTCACCCTCACAGGGAAGAACTTCCTCATATGGAGACGGAACTTCCTGTGTTTCAACTTCCACCTGTTTTCCCTTGTCCTGTCACTGGCCACACCAAGAAGCATTCAGTCCCTTTATCCCTACATTCTCCCCTCAGGCATTTGTACATATTGATCAGATCTCCCTCAGTATTCCCTTCTGCACGCTAAACCAATCCAGCTTGCTTAGTCTTTCTTCAAAAGATAGATGCTCCATTTCCTTCATCATCTTTTTTGCTCTCCATTGGATCCTCTCTAGAAGCTCCACATCCCCTTTGTACTGGGGAGTCCAAAACTGCACCCAGTACTCCAGATACGGCCTCATCAGAGCTGAGTAGATGACAGGATCCCCTCCCTGGACCTGCTAAACCTGTTGCAGGGCAGGATCCCATTGGCCTTCTTGGCCACAAAGGCTGCCTCATGAACTTGTTGTCAACCAGGACTCCCAGGTCCCTCTCTTCAGAGCTGCTTTCCAGCAGGTCGACCCCTAATCTGTACTGATGCCTGGGGTTATTCCTCCGCAGGTGCCAGATCCTGCTCTTGTCCTTGCTGAACCTCATGAGATTCCTCTGTGCCCAATTCTCCACCTGTATAGGTCCCTCTGAATGGCAGCACAGCCCTCCAGAATGTTGGTCACCCCACCTAGCTTGGTGTCTGCAAACTTGCTCAGAGTGCCCTCAGTGCCCTTGTCCAAGTCATTGATGAATAAGTTGAACAGCACTAGACCTAGTACTGACCCCTAGGGGACACCACTGGCCACAGGTTTCCAACTAGACTTGGCTCAGTTAATCACAACCCTCTGAACTTTGCCGTCCAGCCAGTTCTCAATCCACCTCACTGTCCACTCATCTAAGGCTGTCCACCTCACTGTCCACTTTCTGAGCTTATTATGGGAGATGGTGTTGAAAGCTTTGCTGAAGTCAAATCCTTATCATCTTTCTTAACACTATATACTAACATCTGCCATCAGCATGCACAGTAGGAAAACATATGGAAAGATCTAGGCTCAAGTTTGCAAAACATTCAAATCCCATCTAAACCACAGACCAACTCATGTAGTGCTTGAATTCATCTGTGGGCAGATTAGTTTAGTCCATGCACTGCTCTGAGTTTCTCTTTCTTTGTTACCTCTGGAAATCATTCCACCAGAGTATTTTTATTTCACAGATCTATTAGCAAATAACAAATCTTTTGTGTCTTTTAGTCACACTGAGGCTCACCAAATCCTCTTTCCTCCGACAACACTAGCCTCCTTCCATCAGCACTGCCCACTACAGACCCTTAGACCCAAGGGTCTAAGACCCTTGCTTGGACCAGTCATTCATCCTCCTCCTCCAGAACAGCAAGGAAGACCTGCTTCTTATTTTGTGTCTTTTTACAGTAAGTTAGGAGAGCTCCAGTGTGGCCTGTAGTCAGTTGTGATACTTTTCTGGCCACAAGAGTTAACAATTTAGTAACAGTGCAGAAATGATATCTTAGCAAGTTGTCGCGCCATTCTTTATTGACTTCATTTGCTTAAAGTGTAGTAAGGGGTTCCCAAACCAGTCCCTCAGAACTGAAGGCTAGATCCATTTTCACTTCATCACAGTTACTGTTAAAGGTTGTCAGGCAATTTGCAGTGAATGATTGTAGACACTGAGGTTAAAGAATTTGAAGATGATATATTAAAGTACAGCTAAGCAATTATGCCCATGAATGTGGTGTTTAATATGAAAAGCACATTTGAGAGCTTCAAATTTACACAGTTACAAGATTAGGAAAAGGCCACATGCTCTTACTAGACCATTCATAGAATGTCTCAGTCCCAGTGTTTCTGCTGTTGGATTACAAGTATCTTTTTTTTTTTCAGTTTACAGAATCAAAATTGATCCATTTCCATTTTTATTCTCTCAATTATTCTTTATTTTCTGGTAACTTATTCCTTGTTAACTACTAAGTACATGAAGCACAGAAGTCCATATTGTGTTCCCTTCTATAAAGAATGTATCTCCAGTATGTAGTGAAAATAGTGAATTACATAACTGAAGTCCCCTGTGAAAAAGTAGTGTGCCAAGATAATGCATGTTAGACAATGTAGTTAAATCCTAAAAAATGGTACAGTAAGTAATGGTTTCAAATAAAGGGTGTTATTTTCTTTTCCCCTTAGGATAAGCCTATTTTCCAGATCTCAGGAACTCTTCTTAATAACTGTAATAAAAAGCATCCAATATGCTAGGGTTCAAATGTATTATGTATAGATCATGTCATGTTTTTATAGCTGGATTTGATTGCCTGTTTATCCTTCTCTGCAGTCTGCATTCAAAGTTCAGATACTCTGTTTCACTTTGCCTGTTTCCTGTAGGGAAGGACATTGCAAACTGAGCAAATATAATCTTTATAAACAACGTCAGAGTGTGCTTTATGGGACATCAGAATTTCTCAAAAAGCCTGCCAGCATAGCTGGTTTCTCCCTGTAATCCCCTTGTGAGTTACTGGTTTAATCTTTTTTTCTTTTTTTTTTTCTTTCATTTAAGAATGTCCCATAACTATTCATCAGATCTTCTCATACTACAATAGTTATTTATAACTAATATAAGGAAAACAAAACAAATCATGTTGTAATAAAAAGCATATTAGAAATAGAAGCTAGGTTAAATATGATATTTTAACCAGAAAGCTTTTAATAGGGTCACAGGAAAAACATGAATAAGAAAGTATAGAGAAGAAAGGAGAGAATGAGATCTAGAGAATTTCATTGTGAAAGTCAGAAAGGAAGAGTAGAAATACTGACAAGAAATAGCAAAGGAAATGAGGAAAGAGCAAAAAATGCAATGCAAAAATACAAGAATGACATGTTGAATGAATCAGCAACAATATCAAAAAAAAGAAAAAAAGGAAATATGAAAAGAAAAAGATGAATTAGATGATCATTCTAATGTCAAGTCACCTCCTACCTGCAGGTCCTATGGGTCCCACAGGCAGAGATTTGCAATTTGCATTTTCAATTTGCATACACAAGCTTGCCAGCAGGTCTAATCTCTACATGCCAATGGGCAAGAGATCACTTTATTCTTCTATTGCAGTTACCCTATAGATCTTTATTTTCTGAGATCTAGTATTTCACTAAAAAAAGATTTGTTTTTAAGAATTTTCTCTGTTCCTCCTCTATTAGGAAATCTAATTTACTTCTCCAGGGATAAAAGTAATTCCTTGCTTAGTAAGACAATAAACATTTTTTTGCTTTTACAGTTTAATACACTTTTTTTCACTTTTTTATATAACTTTTTCAGAACTCTGTTGGTGAAGCTAAAACATTTTGCAAAAGCAAAGGCTAAGTAGGCTATTCATTCTCATTTCAGAGAAAAATGTTATGGGATTTGCATTTTTCTGATTTTTACACAATTCAAGAATTCACACAATACCACTGTCTTCACTACATACACTTCTTCTATTAATAATGAACCAGGCACACAGCCTTTACTTTTGTGTCAACAACAACACAGAAGTAGAGGAAAGCACAAACACACACCATTCCTTCTTTTTTTTTCTCTTCTAAAGATGTCCTAAAAGACCTGTTAGTGTGAAGTAAAGTGCTAGTCATACAAGTTGTAGTATTTTTGAAACCATACAATAAACGGGCTTCCTTAGATAGTGATTTTAACATTATGCAAAGATACCAAAGAGAGCATTCTCATGCTAATTGGCAAATCCAAGCCATTCACAAAAGAAAGCTCGCTGAATAGTGCAAAATTTGAGTTGTTAATGGACTGGGGAGAGAGGAGGAAGGGAGAAAAAAAGGCTAGTTTAAAACCAGTGTTGCTGTTCTAAAGGTTTACACAGTTTTGTCCAGATTTTACCTTATTTTAGATAATAATACTTACTTTATATTACATTTATCCAAGAAGATAGTGATAAGCACCAATATCAGGCATTAGAGAATTAGAGAAAAAAAATATAGAAATAATAATTATGAGTCAAGTGGCATCATGAAACAAACTTACGTTGTGTAAGGGACTCATTTAATACACTGCTGGTGACATATTTTACCCTTATGGAAAGGAAGACTGTTTTCATCATCAGGGTTGGGATTAATTAAAACGTCTTATAGTTGTAAAGTTGTATAGCTGTAAAACACAAGTTTGCAAAAAGGAGTTTGAGATAGAAACTCAGTATAGAATGAGAATGACCATTTACAAGAATGAGAGTACAGAAGATATACTATTTGAGAGAGCTAACATATTTTTTAACAAACACTGAACAAAGTAATTATTCTATTTTCCAATCAGTAAAAGAATACTCTGTAGAAAACTTAGAAAAATAGAGAAATAAAAAAAAAGAACAGGAAGAAATTTTAAATTTGATGGAGGTTCATCATGACAGTGATTCATCACATACCCTAGGCCAACAAAAGAACTCTGCATCACTTCTTTCCCACCTAAGGCCTAATTTGTGGAGTTTAATGGGATTTTGTGCTTCTTAGGGCATGAGTACATGCGAAATTTCAAGCTTTGGGACTAATTGGTGAAATAAAGGATTCCTGAATAATCAGTCCTGGATCAGGTCCATATTAACGATCTCATAGTATGATCAGGTCACAGCCTGTCACAGCCTCACTTGACTCACTGAGTTCATTGTAGCCTCTCATGAAATCATGAATTTGGAGCTGCAAATTGAAAAGCAAATAATTTTCAAAGTGCAAATGACTGTTATAAAAATAATTAGAAAGATGAATTGCTTTACAGATTCTTTTTCCTTCATTTTTGATCTGAAATAAAAGTGAAGATTCAAATTTTTGCTCAGTTTCTGCAAAGTCACAGATACATATTCACTGGCAACTTCATCTGTTAAACATGACTTCACAGTCAAGTAATCAAATTGTATACTGAGCCCAACACTGCACTCATTGAAATCAGTGACAAGAGTATATCTGATTCTAATGAGAGAAGATTCCACAAAAGAAGTATGTTAAAACTTAACAGGAGCACGGGTGTTTAACCATTTACACTGCAGTCTGTACAATTTTTTAAATTGGCAAGTTGATGGAGTGACAATAACAGCTGCTATACACATGATGAATCTGATTCTTGTTATGGATGATTATCAGACAAAAAAAAATCCAAACAAATAAAAACTATTATTTAGTAAAGGATTTGACCATCTTTACATAGTCAAATCCTTCTCACTCTCCTGATGCAAGTAGTCCCAATGAGGTTAAAAGCATTAATCATGTAAAGATGAGAAGAGTTTCATGTTCTACATACACAAGTATCAACATTTACAATTGATCTGACATTTATCCTTAGCAGAGTGGAAGGGAGAAGGAAGGATAATATTAGACCAAGCTGAAGTTTTAATTCCTCAAGTAAAACTCCATGAAATCCACCACTGACTTAGTATGTTTGCGCCTCTGATACAGTAGATGCTGTAATTCATACCCAATTACAGTGGAAACCCCTGAATTTGATAGATTTCATTTTCTCTACAGTGCTCTTCTGGTCCTTTAGAGCACAATCAAGACCACAGGCATCATAAGTGCTAAAGAAGCTCCACCTGAGGCTGTTTCAAAAACTTGGATCTGATATATTGTAAAGCTAAATCATAAATTAATAAACCTATTATCTAAGTAATCAAAATATAATATGAAAACACAGAATCACATAATGTTTAAGGTTGGAAGGGACCTCTAGAGATCATCTAGTCCAACCTTCCTGCTCAAGCAGAAAGTGTCATTCAAATGCTTAAAAACAGAACTGCAGAATCGCTTTATTCCTTGCCTAGAAGATACAATGACTCAAGATTAAAGCAATATATGTTTAGCAGATGTGTGAGGAAGAGACTTGAGAATATTCTGTATTTGAAGAGCTGAGTGTGTTGGCTTTGTCCAGAGCTGATCTAAGCTTACATAAACTCCATATAGTAGCTTACTTTCTGCATCAGTAGTCAGGAATTCTATAGAGCTATTTTATGTGGGATATACAGAAAACAGCCACATTAGAGAGTTAGAATTTTTTATTAGTAATCTATTTGAAAATTTAGTGGATAGCTCATAAAACAATTTAATAAAGTGAAACAAACATATTAAGAATTTCATAATCAGTTTAATGTTATAAAAAATTACTGCATTTATTATTTTACCATGATAATAAAGGTTATTTCGTTCACTAATTTTGGCTCTATTAAACAAATATTCAATCAGTTGTCCTGCATGTACACATTGACACTTTTCTAAGCAACATTGAAGAAAAGCACACTACAGTTTAGGCTTCCAAACCTGGAGAGCTAAATATGGTAAAAGCGGCCTGAAAGATGATTGCAAGTTAGTACCACCATGCTATGGTTATCTCCTTGACTCTGTCATGAGGAATTTCTAAGCAAGCACTTGTGTAGTATTTCCACCTGTAGGTCCAAATTATGTCCCCATTCTCAGAGATATTTCAGGAATTTGTCCCGTGATACTTCCAATCTTAATTGAGAACTTAATGAAAATACTGATTTATTAACAATTTTATCTAATTTACTGCCATAACCACATGGCTTTTGGACCAGAACTATCTCATACCCTTCTGATTTACAAAAAAAAAAAAAAAAAAGTAAAGTGCAGCTGAACACGTAAATATGCCCTGTGTGCATTTCCAGTATCCTTACTAAAGCCTTTTTTTCCTGGAAAACGAATAGTCTTTTGAAATATTGCTGAACTAGCAAGAACATAAAAGCTTCAGGCTTGAAAACTAGAAAGGCAACAGCAGCACAACTATACAACTAACATTAAACTGTTTTCCTACAACAGATGCACAAAACAGATTTGATGGAAATGGATAAGCACATGACTAGAAATAACAAATTTCTTGGTTGTTATGGCTCTCTTCAATTAAGAAATCATGTGTTATCCATTCCATGAGGGTAGATTCATGGAGTATTTTTTTATCAAAGACACCAAGTACAGTTTTTTCTATTCTAATTATTACGATTTATTAGGTACTGTCAAATTGCTCAGCAAGACACAAAACCCAGATGAAACATTCACTTTGCCCTAAACCTGCTCAAATACAAATGAGCCAAGCAATGGAGTCCAGACACACAATGTACTAGAACAATGCCAAAAGGCACTAAGGTCGAATAGTAGAGTGTCTTTTGTTTGTTTGTTTTTAAAAGAGCATTTATGGAGTTGACAGCACTGAAAAGGTGTTATCCTATCACGCATATGATTTTTACTCCACATATGCAATATACCAAGAAGGTATAAAATAACTGATGTAAAAACTTGTGTAGTAAGCAACAAAATAACTCATTCATTTTAACCATATGACCATTGTAAGGATTAACTTTCCAAATTTCAACCTTCAAATTCATACTCTTTTTTATTTTATAAATGTAAAAAGCACATATATTATAAATTAACGTGAAAATGTAACAAAAGTACAGTTTATATATATATACACATATATATGTATATATATAGCAAATGCACAGTTACTATAATGAAATACTAAATATTGGGATTTTTCTCTTTTTAATGCTTTTTTTTTTCCTCCTAAGACTATTTCTGTTATGTTTTTTAGCCAGTTTTAGTCCAAAGCAACTATTTATACATTTTCTAATGATTTTTACATAGATTTCACATAAACACTTAAAATATGTGTTTTGAGAAACAGATTGAAATCTAATGAACCTCAGATATTGAGTCTGTGTGATCTATAAACCTGCTGTTTCAGTTAACACAAGCATAGCAAAAATTGTGGGATAAGTATGTGTAACTATAAGAGTAAAGCTCAAGGACACTTACCCTGCTTACATGATAAGGCAAGTTTGAGGTTTGCTTTGATCCGTAAGAGACGAGTTGTAAAAAGCACTCCTGTTCTTCTGCTTAGGAATGAAGAATTCCTTTTGCTGCATTATGCATAACATCATTACAGACAAGGTACAAGTCAAGAGCAAGTGGTTCAGATATCCGGCTAGCATACTAAAATAGCAGTGGGACTATAAAATGATTTAGATACTGTATTACACAGTTCTTCTTTAAATACCACTTATGCCATCATGTTTGCCAGGAATTATTCTTTTTAAGTGTTCTAAATGTAAAGTTTCTGGTATCTGTTCCCTGGAGGCAACTTCAACTAGAAGAGGCAGGTTGGTGAAGCAGATGACTATCTATTTCTTACAAACTACGCTTGATGTACTGTGTAGTGATAAAAAGCCCTTTATCAGCTTGGATTCCAACCTAAAGGCAGCTGCTGTCCAGATCTTACAACGAAAGATAATGTGGTGTAATTAAAGCTCATGACCTACAGATACACAGTGCCAAACGCTGCCTTCTTTAGTCAGAACTGGAACTACTGACAGTAAATTTACTGTGAAGATTTTTCTAATCTATAAGAAGAGGAAATCTTGAGCAGGCCTCTCCCTTTCACCTTTAATATTTATTTCCTTCACTCTCTTTCCCTTTCTTATAAATGCTAGGAAGTAAAATTTAAAGCAAATTTAAAGCACATTATGGACACAGTCTGTGTATCAGTCATGCCTTTTGCATCCACATGAAAACTTCCCTAATTTCATTTTAAATACTTGACAAATGACAGTTATAATATTCAGTAGAGATTTACTCTATTTTAGCAACAAAATTTTAAACCAAATTTTTGCTCATTGTACCACAACCTTATACAATTTTCATGGGCAATTCAGTTGGGTGTACTGGTGCACTAAACTGTTTTGGAGAATGTTCCGAGACATAGGTATACGACTTCTATAGATGTCTGTCATAGCCTTTTAGTTCAGATCAGGATATAATTTTGAGGCAAATCTATCAGCAGCTCCTACTTCCTTTGCTTTGATTCACATCCTATTTGGAATGTGCAAAAATAATTCCTTTCAGATAAAAATAAACCTGGAGAAGCAGTCTCAAAGGGCAGTTAATGCACTTTGACTGCTGTTTGGCATTCAATCCATAAGAGCAGACTAGAGCTAGTCAACAGAAAAACTCTGTGAAATACAATGAGTATGAATGTCAGTGTGGATGTGATCCTCAGCACCAGATTTTTTCTTCTGCACATCTGTTCTTCAACTTTTTTTTTTTTTTTTAATAAAATAAATAAACCCTAAGCTCTCAAAGCATTTCCTGGCACACTTCTGGACCATGCCATCCAGCACTCTTTCAACAATTTCTGAAACCAAGCCTGGGAATTAGAGCATTCCCAGGACCATTTCTATCAGGCACTTCTTCATGCAACCACCTAATTTCAGAAGAAGGCTCGGGGAATGTATTAGTAGGGACATGCTCTGTTTCCCAGTCCAGCAGGTCAGGGAACCCGTGCCTGGGAACATTTTCAGGCACTTTTAGTACATTAATACAGCAGTCTCACACATACAGCATACCTGATGCTCTTCAGCCCAGAGAAAGAAAAGCAAAGAAACTCTATAAATATTCCATTTATTTATTTAGAATTAGAAATCCTATGCATCTGTTTTCTGAGGTCCTCAGAACAAAGGTGAGGATGGTTGCTAGAAGAAAACAAAGAGTCTGTACTTTGCAGATCACAGAGAGACTTGAGATGCCTGGATGAAACATGGAGGGTATAAGAACCAACCTAACAAAGAAAGAAAACAGAAGGTTAGGGACAAAAATATCAGGAGTGTCCTGAAAGAGGAAACTGGGACTGATTTAGAAAGTAATTAGACAGAATAAGGATAATGGGGACTAGTCCCATAAGGAGTTAAAGTGTCCACTGCATGTAGCAAAGGCAAGAAGGACTGAGAGCAGAGGGGAAAGTGGAATGAAAGGCTGGACTTAATGGTTTGGAGGAAGAAGTGAAGAGGACACAATCTGGGAATAAAGATATGAACCAGGGAGAAATAGCTAAAATTGACGAAGCTGGGAGTTTGGGACTGGAGTGAGAATTCTGATGGCCAGATACTGGAACAGAAAGACAGCTGAGAAACTGTAGTGTTTAGTAGATCATCTCAGGACACATTCAGATCTATTTTTTGCAATAGTATTATCCTATTTTGTACCCAGAAAAACTTCTTCAGATGTTAGTCACTCAGTTGCTGTGACAGAAGTATTTTCAGTCCACAGAAAGGTTATGACTTTACCAAGAAGTATTTAGTACAGAATTATAGAAATTCCATTCTTTTCCTCATTTCCTTTAATTCACAAAATCACAGAGTGGTTGAGGTTGGAAGGGACCTTTAGATATCATCTAGTCCAATCCCCCTGCTCCTGCAGGGACACCTACAGCACATGGCACAGGGTGGCAGCCAGATTGTGGATTTTGGAGACCTCCAGAGAAGGAGACTCCACAACCTCCCTGGGCAGCCTGTTCCAGGACTCTGTGACCTTCACAGGAAAGAAGTTCTTCCTCACATGGAGATGGAACTTTCTATTTTTTAATTTAGATTCAAATAAAAAACATATATCCAAATGAAAAATCATCTGAGGTTGACTTCCCAGTCCTGTAGGGGCTCATCACACTGTTCATGAATCAGAAACAATACTGGTTTATCAGCATACAGAATTGCAGGGACAACAAATTGCTTAATGTCTTAATGATCCTTTCACTGTAATCATAAAAATGAAATCTTTTCCTGTGCATAGGCATTCTCTGAAAGGCCAGAGCTATATGATTCCATTAATTACTCAGTGAAATCCTTTCCAGCAAGCTTAGATATTTTCATCTACTTCCTGTTTAGAAAGCTTTAAGAACATTTCTGTATTGCCAAGGCCTATCCCTATTACACCTTTCTTAGTGGTATGTAACAGATTTGTAACTTTTGCTCATCCCATGAAAAATAATGGCACCACTTAGCTATCTGCTACCTGTTTTTATAATTTTCTTAATAAATGATCTAGCCCCATCTGAGAGATTTTTTTTTCTTTTCCTATACCACTAATATTGCCATAAATGGATTATCGAATTGTCATTTCTCCAGAGAAGTAAACAGTATAATTACACGAACTTCATTTCAAGTTAGACATGAAAAGCAATCATCTAGAACAATAAAAATCATACAGCAGATGACAGGAAACAATAGACTCCATATTGTATATATGTTCACTTCTGCCTTTTACTTCTGCCAGCAGAGTTCAGAATCTGATGCTGAAACCTGATGTGAAAGCTGCTGAATCTGATTTCAAGGTCAGTGTTATCAATTTATTCTATACAATTAGTGAAACGAAATTACACAAATCAATTTTACAAAGTAAAAAAAAAGATGCAGGATGTTGAGAACAGTTGTCTTCAGTCTTGTTATATATATGTCTATGTGAAAATGTAGTCTTCTTGGGATCCTTATATGTGACATTTATAGTTTTCTCCGGAGGGCAATTAAGAGCAGGCATTTAACTAGACTGCTGGAAATGCAGGGAGTATTTCCCACTTCCTGAAGGACTAGCTGTATTCATGCTGATCAAAATGAAAGCTATAAGCTGTCTTTCCTTCCCTGCTCATCCTTTCCCACATGGTGCTTCCCATG
>JAUBOD010000982.1:664393-679065 GCA_032353885.1 Nothura maculosa | reverse complement strand
ATTCATGCTGATCAAAATGAAAGCTATAAGCTGTCTTTCCTTCCCTGCTCATCCTTTCCCACATGGTGCTTCCCATGGAAGAGGCTCTGCCATGCAAGGGCCAAGGAACATGTGGATGGATCCAGCCACATCATTCACAGTTAAGGGACTGAGGAGCAGCAGGACACCTTCTTCACGCTCCTTTTGAGCAGCTGGACAGACTCCTACATGCTATTAATCAACTCTCAGTGGCCCCTTGGCCTTGATAGCCCTTCTCCCTGCCTTCACATCCCCCACCCAGGCCTAAAGCAAGCCCTGAGCTTCTCTGAATCAGTCAAGAGACACCGGCTCGTCTGGACCTGCCATGCCTGAGTGTGTCACGCACCTGTCTCTTTGGCTGCAGAAAATGAGTCTAGATAGGCTGGTAAGTGTATTCTGGATGTGCATTTTGATTTGTGCACCTCCAAGAGTGCACCATGTTCTGAACTTTCCTACTTAATGGAATGTGTGCCACAGGAAATTACGAAGAAGCCTTAGCTGACTATCATTTACAGCATATATGGCTATTTTGTATCACCTCTTGACAAAAACAGATAAGCTTTTCTTCATTAAGAAGCATTTACTTCTTCTACCCTTACCTTTCCAAAGGTCAGTCATTTTACTTTGCAGAATTGCCCTAAAACAGCTGAGTTTTATCCTCAGTAAGGACAAATGAATTTCTGGTTTTGGGGCTTAGAAGGAGGCTTAGCTGCATCCAAATCTGTGCAAAACTCAACAATTTCCATCTTTCCATTATTATAAAAGTTCCTTCAGTTTCAATTTACAGGGGGCTGCACCACATTAAACTCTTTTGGAGTGCTAGGGTCATATAAAAGAAAATAACTTCAAGTTATTTTGCAACATAGTAGGAAAAAAAGGCTGAACCTCAGCAAGTTACTTCAGACACACATAACCACAAATCAATCAAGAGTCCCTCAAAATTAGGCATAGGTTGGTTTGAAAGGTTCAAAACTTTAGTTAACCTTTTGATAAACCTGGCTGAGCTTTCAGAATGTGTGGGTGCAGGTTTTATAAGAGAAGTTTTCGTAGTTCAAGTTGTCACATGCACTCTGTATATGCATTACAAAACCTTTCTTGGTTCTAAGCTATCTTACACTGACAGAAGTCAGATACAGTCCCCTGACATTGAGTTATAGCTGCGAAAAAGGACCTGAACCTAGCTCAGAGCATTTAAAAGCTCTTAAAAGACTATCTTGAATTCACAAAGCAATTTAAACTTGCTTGGTAGAACATAATTCTCAGAAAGAGAGTGCATATTTGGCCTGGCTTTTTTAATATAAATATACCAACTGGAGAAAAAGGAAATAGAAAGTTTTAAAGCTAAAACCAGCAACACAAATTTAATTTGACTGCAAATACTATTAAAATAAAGTATATTTTATAAAAATATGATGATTTTGGTTAAGTCCTTACTTTGTCTTTCATGTTCATTTTTCTAGAGACTATTAATTAATTTTTCAGTTTAAACTTGCTTTTGCAGTTGCTTTTATGTCTGCAGCTAAAAGTGGAGTTCTGCTTACTGGAGGCATATGTTCTCCAGAGGATGGTCTTTTCCAGTTCCACACAACATCCACTTGACATTTAGTGAGGACAAGAAGTACGGCAAAGGACATAATATGGTTAAAAGTCAAAAACTATAAATATTTTCAGCCTTTGAAATATTCAACAATATAATACAGTTATGTATAAAGTTCAAGTTAAAAATGCTTTTGGCGCATTTCTTTCATGTTTTCTAGTTTGGGCTCAAAAGTAATATACTGTTCATAGTTTCATTTGCTAATCATTTAATGTATTTATGAAGAGAGAACAACATCGAAAAATGAAATCGGATTAATGCCCATACATTAATCTTTAAATTCTTGAAGCACTCAAAATACGTTATTACATTGCTCCAAAAAATACTCTCATAAATCTTTTATGGTTCACTCAACTTCAGACAGCTGCTACCCACCCACTAAGGCCTAGATCTACAAATGTAGTTAAATGCCCAGCTCTTAATCACTTTTCAAATTCTTATTAAAATCGAAGGGATTTAACCCACTGCATTTGCAGTCTAGGTATCTAATATCTTTGTAAACTCAAAGTTCTCAGCTATTGCATAAAGATAAGCAGAAAGATAAGGAGCATGAGGCTAACTGAGTTATGTCCAGAGGCAAGGCAAAGTGCAAGAAAATCATACAATACCGATGCATTGGCTTACAGTACCACTGTTTGTGTTAAGAGTATCATTCCTAACATCCACATACACAGCAGCAATGTCCAATAAGTGTATGATAGGTCATCAGAGTCTTCTTATCCAACTCCTGATTTGAAATCTATCTACCCTGGATACACAGGTAATTGGATTTGGATAAAGAGGTTAGACCCCAGATCCTTAAAGCAGACCCAGTTACACAGGGCAAATACCTAGGGAAATTCTCTTAGGCCTCAAGGGAAAAGGAGGCTATTCATCTAAACTAGGTAGAAGTGCAAGTCATCCAACAGGTGGGTGTGAGGAGGGAGAGGCTCATGTCTAAATCCTGCCTAAGGACCCAGCCGTCTACTGCCAGCACACTGCAAAGGTATTTAGGTGCCTACCACACTTTCCAAGAAATTAATTTCAGTGTCTAAATCTTATCTTGGGTACCTATCTGACTTTTGGGGATCATGAATACCTCTCAAAATACAGTTCTTTATATCTCTTTTCTCCTGGAAAAAATAATCTCCTTTGCTCCCATATGTTGTTAGAATTAATACATGAATTCTAGTACAATGCTGTGAAAAATGGTAGGCATTATTGTAGGGGTAAATAGAAGTATTATATTCTTTGTAATGTTGAGCAAGTTGTGTAACTCTGTTGGACATGTGCCAGAGCTAAGCTCCAGTAGTTTATGAAGGAGCTCTGTTAGTTCTTGTAATGATAAATCAGGCTAAATGAAGGAAACTTTCCTGTTTCTGGCAGGTACATTCCAAAACTGCCTGCAATAAAATGAAGTCAGCTACTTCTGTGCAGCCTCACCTTTTTGATAGAATCTGAAAAAATATCCTTTTTTTTTGTGAGCTACTGTACATGTCTTTTTCCTCAGTAAGAGTCTTTCAAAGATTCCTGAAATTCCTGGTCACAAAGTGACAAGCTAAGCTATTTAATCCCTCCATTTTTCTATTGAAGATTATACACATCATTTTTAATACAAGTGATAAAATCTTACTTTCAGTAAAGCTGTGGCCACTATACTCAAGAATCAAGTGGTTCTATATATAGTTTAGAGTGACTGGCAGCAACATTGCTCTTGGAAAGAGATTTTTAAAACAGATAGTTTAGGCATCATTTTTACTGTGAAAAGGAATCAGATAAACCTTTATATCTCACTTGTAGGTACACTAGAAGAGAGGCAAATCAGGATGGAGAAGGGGGAAAGGACCCCTTAGCAACATGGACCCATAAGGTTGAATCCCCAAGCAGATGTTGTAGGAAGCAAAAATTCCTGTTCTTGGTAATAATAAGTCATTTCTTGTTGCTCTGAGTGTGGAGAGCCTCAGTAGGTCTGTCAGTGCTGTAAATTCAATAGCTTATGTCTGTACTCACAGCAGGTCAAATAGACATAATATTAAAGCACAGGTCACTGATCTGTGCTAAGACGCCTAATACTACTGACACTTTCTGAGCTGATCAGGTGCTTGAACACCAGCAAGTGACACATTTTTAGAATGTGTGCAGTATAGTGGCTTTCTATAGAAAAAAATAATTAGTTACTGCAGCAGAGCAGTAGGAGTAATAGAATTCTTTGTTTCTGTGAGACCACAAAAGTGCCTGTAAGGCTTTTTTTTGTTCATTTTTAATGCATCTATATTGAAGCAATTTTTTTTCTCAGACTGGGTATGTGCAATCTGAACCATTTTCTCCATATAATAATTTTATTCTGCTGAGAGGCAGCATCACCTGGGCAGGGGTAAAAGGCTGCAGAAAAGCTAGATTCTTTTGTATGACCATTTTTTTTACTTAAAACTTGACAGTGTCCCCTTTTCATCAGACTTTGTTTATTTGTTTTCTTTTAATTTCAAAGGCTTTTTAACAGATTTGGACAGAACAGTGAAAACAGCAAGGGTTTTGATAATTGTAATCTTTTGCAATCAAATTTATGACGTTTATAAATATAGATGCTTGGATTAAAATTCCTAGACAATGGAATATTTTTATTGGCCAACATCCTAGCCTGCATACCTGGTATGCTGAGGTATAATCAAGCATAGGGTAGGGTTTTATGTGTGAAAGCAATGCTTGACTGGATTTAAATGGTTTTGATTGGAGCTGATATGATGCATAGTTGGACATAATGTTCATAATTGCCTATTTTTCTTGGCAAACAATAAGAAGCTTGATGGCGGCTTTATGAAATGTTCACATCTATGTCTTTGTGAAGTGTACAACAATTTAACAGTAATTCTAAACAAACTCGTGTTGTTGTCCACTGGTTTTGAGGGAAATCATTTCTTATTGACTTGTATTTCCTCACTGCAGCAAAACTGCAGTGTCTCCTTTGCTAAGGTCAGCTCTTGGTTTGGTTTTAACAACACTTGCCACCAACAGCCTTGCTTTTTCTCCTCTCCCTCCCCTGCATACATCCTAATAAACATCACTAAAACTCCTTCAAATCTGCAAGCAGTCCTCAGAGAGACGAATCTTATCTTTTTTTCATTAGTGTTTGACACAATCCAGAGGAGATATTACGAGATAGGCATCACAGAGCCATAATGATTATAGCCACCTTGACACAAGCACACACACATTCTTCCTCCCTTAGGCACAGGTCCACCCCAGAGAGGCTTATGTTCACTGCCTTACTTTCAAAATGTCTTTCTGAGTTTAATGGATGAATATTTTCCCAACTGCAGTGAACAAAGGGAATAGCCCCTGTCCTATTCCAGCAGGATTCCTATCACAGCTATTGCTTACCGGCCCTTTCAAAATGCTAGGGCATTCAGAAAGCCTTCTCTGTTCTGGTTTTTTTTTGTTTGTTTGTTTGTTTTTTGGTTTTTTTTTTTTGTCTCTTTGTTTATTTTTTTTCTCTGTAGAATGATCTGAGTCTTTTATTGTATTTATCTACACTTGGCTCCTGGGATATACCTCAGCATATTCTGATGACTCCTCAGTCATACAAATCTGTAAGACTGTGCCATGGCTGCAAGCAGAATATTTACTCAGGTGTCCTCCCCCATCTCCAATACCCTCTGCAAGTGTCTTGCAGCATTCTTTGCTCCATCCCTATTTTACTCTGTCCCACCCAAATGAGTGTCCACAATCTATATCAACAACTTCATCTCACACAACCGAACCAATAGCTCAGCAAACCACCTACCAAAATCAGTATAATTCTTTTTTTTTCTTTCTTTTTTTTCCCCAGAGCTACACACTAGAAAGATTTCAGAAATCTTGCATAGATTACAGGAATTTTCAAGTGAGATAAGTATTTCATATTCTTATATAGAAGCTGGAGGTGGCTTATGCACATAGACTTTTCAGTTGATCCATTTGTATAAATTCCAGAGACTTAATGATCAAACAATAGAAAGTCTTCAAAGCTGGAAGAAACTGCACATGTGCAAAATCGAGCAAAGGGATAGAAAAAAATGGTGGAATCTGGACTCTTAAAAAGCAGGTATCATACACCAGAGACTTAACTTTTCTTCCTAGCCTTATAATCTAGACATCCTCACTTTTGAACCAGTCTGCCAGAATTTTCTAATGTTCAATGCAAGAAAAAGATCTATGTGGGAAAATGATATGTAAAGCCACCCTTTAAATAAAGAATTTCTCCTTCTGGCAAACCAAATCTCTTGCTATAACAGCAAAACGTGAGCTATCTTCACAGTTTTGGCATTGTAAGATCTGAACATTCCTCAAGAAAAAAAGGTCATTCAAGTCCTGGTGCTCTAGCCAGAAGAATTCCTGAGTCTATGCCCTAATGCAGGGAAAGAAGGAACTCTGTGTATGTGCAGCATAAAAGGTCTCAGCCTAAAACGACAAGGGGAGGGACCATTATACTCCTGAAAAATGGCAGCCAAAAATAAGTGTTTTTCTTGGACCAAAGCCCAGTCTTGAAGAGTTAGGAGGAGTGCCTTGCTGCAGCATAGACTGAGTGTACCTTGTGTATTTCCCAACAAAATAATTTCCATGCAGCTAGAAGAAGGGGTTGATGAGCGTGAACATGTCTTTTCCATCTCCATACTTTTCCTCTCTTCTGTCTTTATATTTATATTAACTACAGGACAAGGGCAGAAAAATCCCTATAGTATGGGTATAGTAAGTACTTCTTCAGCTAGTAGTACACTGGTGAACAAGAAGGCATCCACAGTACCTAAAGAATACATTTAGTTTTGGCAGAGTTGCTGAATTTGTGCTATATTCTCTATGAAAACCAGAAAAATAAGAGTTCCTTTATACCATCTAGTAATGTCATTTCTAATTGTATAGCCAGAGAAACTTTATGGAATATACTTACTCATGGTAAAGGCGAAATTCAGAATACTATTTATTGTTGAGTTAATTTACTATTTAAAAAGTGTGATCTTCATAGTCTTTTTGCTGCAATTTGAGATTTGGACAATCTGAGGCAGCTATGCCCCAGCAGGCCCTGCAAGCAATAAACAGGCATCTCTCCTACACATATTTGCCAGATTTTTAACATATGAAAAATTAAAGCATTGAGAAAAGAAGCCAAAATTTGCAGTTTTTCCAAAAGTGTTGTAATGTTCAGGATTTAATGATGATATTAAATGACTTTTATTCAATGGTAATAGGAGTCTGTGCAGTATTCTGAAGTCACTTGCAAATCAGATGGTTCAAAGCTAAATAAGAATGTCTACATTAGTTTAGCACTGATTTAAGTGAATTAGATTAATGAAATGGTACAGGTCTGCATAAAGATGAGAGTTCACCTTTCCTGCTCCCTGACAGCTGCGCTCAATTCTGTTTTATGTAAAAAAGGCAAAGGAGGAGAAGGAGAGAAAATGTCTTTGAGATAATCTCATTAGAAAATAAGAAAACAAATATGTGCCCTGCCTACTCCAGCTGCTCTCCACCCCAGGACTAACAGTTTGAAGTCAGCTTATGTATAAACAATAAACAAGATATTCTTGGATCATTTGCTTTGAGCTAGGACTGTGTGTAAGGTAATGGTTTTGGATGTGCTGTCAAAGTATCTACTTTTAAATTTAGAATTTGTGTCTCAAGTTCATTATGATACCCTTGAGCAAGAATCTTTTATTCAACTTTTCTTTTAAGGTATGAAGTGTGCATTTGATAAGTAAAAATAATTTGAGTCTGGAATGTCTGAAAACTCAGGAATTAACCACAGCAATATTTATGCAGCCTAGAGATGGATTTCAAGACACCTCTTTAACTCCTTTCTTCCTGTGGTAATCTCCCTTTCCTGTTTGCATACTCTATTCAAGAGATTAAAATTAATGCCTCAAAATGGGGAAGGGATAAAATGTGATCTCTAGTGCTGTTGCACATCTCTGGAGGATCTTTTCAAAATTTGTCATGCTAGTTTTTCTGTACAAAGAAGACAAATCTACCATCTTGTACAGGGTTTGAGAAATGTGTGAGAGGATTTTATTTTCTTCTCCTTTTTCTAAGTCAGCTTAAAATCAATCACTTGGACAAGATGCAAATTTTTAATCTTGGGACAGTTTTGTTGGAAACACTAACCTTGTAGCATGTGTGTGTGCACAGTAATAACAAATGATACTATCCATGCAAGCAATTGATGAGGATGTTATTAACTGAGTTTTTCATGTATATGCTGAGTTGAGATATTCATGAGTGATGAATAAGTATTGCCTGTATACAATTCAACAGAAATCCCAGGGTAAAAAAAAAAAAAAAAAAAAAAAGAATAAACCTTGAAGTAACAAAAGCAAAATAAATGGCTCGGTTGGCTTCTTGGAGCATTAATAACTTGATAGCATCTACTCATTCACAACAAAACTAGGACAAGCTCAATGTTTTCTGCTGCTACACTAAATAAAAAAGTTGATGCTAAGTTTCAACACTTAAGAACAAATGACAACCCTTTAGAATGCGCTATGGTTCAAAAATTACCAAAAAAAGTGCTTTTCAAAGCACATTGCATGGTGTTTTCTTTTTAGAGAATGTTATCTCTAGTGCATCTAATAGAAATCTGGGTAACAATTCCTCCTTAATTCCCTGTGATTTCACCCCGGAAATGAGTGTTCTACTTCATACATCTGCCATTACTTCTAACCACAAACACATTAAGTTATGAAAAGGGACAAATTACATTGACAAATTATTTTGAATCTTTTCTGGAAGGGGAGAAAAAGCATGAGGAGAGAGAAATAGATACTTCAAAGCGATATATCTCATCTTCTTATAACTTAATTTTAAAGACCATATACCAATATTCATTTAATGAAATAATACTTCATGAGTGACTTCACTGTAAAAAGAGTTATCAGTATACAAATCATACAAAATGGCAGAATCAAGTTCCATCATTTTTAGCATTGTCTTTAATTTCTATTTCAGACAATCAAGTAATTTTAGATAATTAGCACTTTGATATTTCTATTCTGTGTTATTTACTTTCCTAATTAAAAGGCAGAATATATTGGCGTCCCAGAGAAAGAAACATTTCTTAAATGAATCATCCTATTTAAGAAAATGTCCCCTCACAAACACTGTTTTCCTTGATAAGTGCATACACAAATAAAAGAATGGAAAGGGTAATTGTTTGGTTGAGATGTAAGGGCATATAGAGGGGTTAGCATTAAATAACCTGGTCAGCAGCCCAACTAATCTACAACAGTTTGTTTTCACAGCTTTGCTCTCAACATCAGTGCTGATAGCCTGACACTCCCTGCAGAGCCCCATAGTGAATGGTAAGCCAAGATACCAGACTCACAGTGCTTCACCTGCGATGTCATAGATTTGGAGGAGGGAGAAAAACAGTTTGTAAAAACACTCGTAAACTTCACTAGTTTGTTCCTTTTTTCCCCTCTTCCCCTCTGTCCCTCCACACTAACAAACATTCCATCAAAGCTGCCAAATACACTGCAAAACCCTTTAATGAAGAGGAACTTTTTTCTTTCTTTTTATTTCTAATTTTAAATAATGCCTTAGGGGAGGGGCAGGAGAAAGGTTTGTTTGTTTTTTAATTTCAGACCTGGAATGATAATTTGACTGATGTAAGGAATCCAAATGCTCCCAGGGGGATTCCCAGAAGATACTTGAAAGGGTCTGTGTTATCCATTCTCAAAATTTGCTGGTGAAGTGTCTGTCCAGTTAAGGTAGCAAGATCCATGAAAGCCAGCAGCAACTCAGGTTTGATTTCAGTAAGAGAGGTGAGGCTCATTTTCTGTAGCATGTAACGCAAGCTGGAGAACCCTACTGGAGAGCTGATCCTGCTTTTGTCCTCTCTGCTGCTTAGTGGGGTAAAAGTGACCAAATTGCCTGAGTAAGTTTTCACAATCTATTCAAAGCAAAAGATCATCTGATAAGAGCTTCCTACTTCATTATCTTTGAACCTCTTTGGTGAGTGCTTCCTGCTAAAGGCTAAGGTCCATCACCTGCTACTGAAAACACTACCACAGGTCCCTTTGCTACTGTGTCAGACATAGGCATTTTACAACACCCTGCTGCAGACTTTACTGCTACAGACTTGTCTTCTGAATATGTATCGGTAGCTCAGATGGCTTCCTACTTAGCATGTGAGCTTTTATGAATCATACTGATGTGCTTAATTTTGCTCATTCATTGTCTATAATAAGAAGAGTTACAAAAGGAGTAGCCAAAATGCCTATCTATTGCAGTAGTGTATTTGATAGTGGCCGATAGCAGATGCCTAGAGAAAAGAACAAGGACATAGTAATAGATCTCGAAATCCCTTTCTTATCCTTTGTATACGAGTGGCCTTCCTGAAACAGAGCTTATAACTCTGTGTTCAGTACTACTTTGAAAATTGCTCTACTATGAGCAATCACTTCTGACCCCAAGTAAACTTTTGGTAGCTACAGCACTTCAAGGTACAGAGATCCACAGCTTAACTGCTGTGAAAGACATTCCTTTTTTTGTTCATTTTGAACCTACCTACTACGTGTCTGTGTCATTTTACTTCCCCTAGTTCTTACATTACAAAAGGGAGCAAATAGTTATTCTCCAAACTACTTTTTCTGGGCCACCTGTCATTTTCAGAACTAAGTCAAATCGCACTTTAAACTATTTCTTTTTCATTTTGAAAACTCCTTATTTATTTGTTAATTAATTGAAGATATTCCATACTTTTGGTCATTGTTCTTCATAAGCCTTCTTCATAAAGATGACTTTACTTCATAGTAAAGCTTTCTCAGCTTTACTGTGTTGCATTTCACTTGCCAATCTTCCGGCCATTCACTCAGCTCAGTAAGGTCTTTCCACCAAGGACCATTGCAGAAACTTCTCTGTCACATTGTGTTTAATAACTTAAGATACTCAGCAAGCTCCACCTGTTTATTATTCGCTCTTTATTTTTCTAGATAATTTATGACTATGTTAAAAGGGACACTTGATAACATTCTCCCAGTGAGAAAATTGACATTATTTCCTCCTTTTTTTTTCTTGCTTTTTAAAGTGAAAGTTAGGTATTCACCTCATAGCTCCAGATTGCAATCGAAGTGCTTTTAGGTGCCAAAATGGCGAGCACTGAAATGCTCCGCTGTGCAGTGCCTTAACATCTTTTTAGACCTTACAACTATAAAGGGTAAAAATCTGATATTTTGAAGATTAGACATTGTATTTGTGGCCTAGGTTTTTTTGTTGCTACAACTTTAAATTCCTCAAACAGCAGAAAATCATTTTTATGGTTAAATGCACGTCTTTTTATCAGAGCAGTGATCTACTCATGACTCAGCTACAGATTTGTGATGTGTAGCAAGTGGTTTTATACCTGTCTCCACGTCCTAATCGTCTGTTCAGTCTTTCTCATGCCTTTTAAATTTAGGTTCTTAGGACATGACCTATATTTTGTCATGCGTATCTGTGACATCTCATACAGTGGTTCTTGAATCATAAGCAATTCTTGGATGGCACTTCAATGGTGTCATTGCAATAAGAAACATAAATAATTATCTGTATCAGAAATATAGAGCTCTGAATTTCAAACATTTTTCTCTACTTTTCTTAATGATGCTTTCTGTCATTGACAATGGAGCCTTATTTCTCTCAGATATTACTCTGGATAGACAATAAATGTCTTATTGTCAATTCAATTAGAAACAGTCCTACCATGGCAATCAGTTGAGCCACTGGATGATCAAAGTCCAGCCTGAGTGACCACTCTCGGTTTATTTTCTTTGTCCTTGGTCCTCGGTTTATTTCCTTTGCAACACTGTTTAACTCAGAAGGTAAATTAGATTGATTAGCAAGGAGAACTGCTGCAGTTTCTTAATTGTTTGCAGACACTAAGGAGAGATTTCTCCTCTCTGCTCCTTCCTTCTCTCACTCTGTCACAATAGTCTCAATTCAAGTATCTGGACATGAAATGGAAAACTGGACAAAACAAAGGGAAGATTGAAAATTACTTTAAAAATTTTACTAGCAAAAACATCTGAATCTATTTGTTTATTTAATTGCAGTAGAATAATACCTTACATTAATAAGAACTCAGTTAGGAAGCAAACACGATGCCACCAACTAGACTTCCTGAAAGATTCACTCAAGTGACTGCTAAGAGCTGCCTGATTGTTGAAATAGGTATGATTTTCCCCCTTTTCACCACCTGGGCTTCAGTGGCTGCAGTTTCAGAAAGCTAGGAAAAGGAAACAAACAAGAAATATTTGAAGCTACATAAGGAAAATAAACACTTCTATGTTAAAAGGGATAAGAGGATTTTGATCATATCTCATTCAGTCAGATTCAGACTCAGATGTATTAAAAACTGGTTACATGTAACAGAAATTCATTTTTAACATGAAATAGGCTTTAGTTCTACAAACCTGAAAAAGATAGCTTATAAAGACACTTATAAAGAACAGTAATTTATAGGTTGATAGAAGATACACATTCACATTTTTCTATTGTGAGAATTTCTACACAATCTCCTAAATTTCCTGATATACTCCAGTGGATTATATGGTTCTCAGATATGTTTTGTGACAGTTTAATAAGAGAGTAGAAGAAGCCATTTCTTGCTGTTGTATTCCAGAAATAAGTTTACTCATGCAATGCCTAGAGCAGGGGCCAAAAATAAGATAATCTATGCAAAAGGAAATCAGGCATTCATTGTTCATCCTGAAACTATTCCTTTTGTACTGAAGGCATGTAAGTGCCTATTTAATGAGCTCGGCATAGAAGTGTTAGTTTGAAGAAAGTGTTATAGCAGAGAAGCAGCAAATAGTGTGCCATTAGCTGCACTTTCATCATAGAAGCTCTTTGAAAAGTAAATAAAGTTTATTCTAATGTGAGTGATTCAGCATATGTGATCAAAAGATGTGTGTTTGACACTAAATGCTTAAAGTGAAACTTCAGTAGCAAAAGTATTCACTACATGAGGAATTTGAGTGGGTTCTCTCTTCATTTTGCATGGAAACAATTATGAAATTAAAATATTTATAAATGATGTGCACTGCCATCTTCAGTATGATTTTTAAAGAAAATGAAATATATTAATACTAAAGTGCTGCTGCCCTGCTGTTTACATAAAATGGGATAAGAAGTTCCTACAGTGTCAGATGATCCCTGCTTTGTTGAATAATATTGAAATCAGCTTGATTTTGCATTGATGTTTTGTTTTTCTAATTCAGCTTAAAAAAGTGAGTGCTGACAATGCAAATGCTGAGCTTATGGATAATAAGATCGAATTTACTACTGATTTGCAAAGAAAAAAAATAAAAATGCATACAGTGAACACTTTGTGTTTTCTTTGCTTTTTTGTTTATTTATTTATTCTGACTTTTGCCTGGCAAATGAGGTTATGGATAAGAAAAAGATACTAGAGTCTCATGAGTGTAATTCTGGCAGCCAGTAACTTAAACTTAAATACCAACATGTGTAACATATGACTTGGCCCTGATTCTCTCATTTCCCAGGCAATTTAGATGCTGCTTTCATCGTGTTTCATGGAAGAAATTAAGGAACACATCACCTTTCCACTTAAAACTCTTCTGTTTTAATGTAGCTTTTAAGAAAAAATAACCTTCTATTCTCAAACAAGTTGGAGAAAAATGAGAAAGACTGATAAAATTCTGCTTAGCTGGGTTTTGTTTCCCTTAGGAAGGAGGGATATCAGTGCCAAAAGAGTTATTGCTGATCTGGAATTTCTCAGTGGGTTGTCCATACATCAGAAAACAATAATTGTTCAAAATGCATTTCTTATAAAGGTTAATTTGATTTTATACATTTCTCAATTTGAAAAGTGTTTCAGAATACTTTTGAACATGTGGGAAAGTCTTCCTTAAACTAAAAATTCATTTGCTTGATCTGCTTTTCAATTTTTTACCATAAATCCACTAGCAAATTTGAAAGCAAAGGTAAAACTTCTCACTACATAAATAAAATAATCCAATATTAAGGAAAAGTAATCCAATATTCAGGAAATGAAATATTTCATCCAAACTAATGCTAATACATGCATACATACACATACCACATTGGCAAATCTGATTTCTGTTTTTAAGCATAGGTGAGAAATATTCTTGATTTTTTGAATCTTTAAAAGAAGTAGATAAAGGGAGCAGTTCTCCTCTCAGTGTAAGATCAGTCCCTGTGTCAGTCCTTGCATAGATTTTTCACTGTAAAGCATTTTTTCAATCCTTCAATTATGTGCACTGTATAATCTTATGGTTTGGGTCTGAGTGCACAGTTCATGCCCAACGATGTTAAACAATGACAGGAGCAGACAGGAATGAGGAAGAGACTGCAGGGAGGCTCCAGTGTGAGAATGAAGCTTCACATAGTGGAGGTAAACGGCTGACAGGAACCTATGATTTTTAATTATTTTCCCACTCAACGATTGCTGCAACCCCATCTAAACCTCCCACACTTCACCATTTCTCCATCCCTCATTTCATTCCCTACCCATCCCTCTTCACATTCCGGATTGCTCTCTCCTTTCTTTCTGTGCCTTTGCTTTGTCCTTCTGGTTCACTAATCTCCACCTACCTAAATTCCTATCAAATAAAAATAAAAATGTTTGGAACTCACAGGGTGTTTCCCAGCAGACCAGTGCTCATTCCTCTTGTATGACTCAGTGCTTCCTATCCTGGCACTGCTCCTGTGTGGTAAACCTTTCATTTGTCTATATACACCCTCGTCCTGCTTTTCTTCTGTATGTTCAAGTGGTAAATGTTTTATGGCAAGGACTATTCCTCCAGTGTGCAATTGGACCTTTCCATACATTAGTGTATTTTGAATATGAACATAAATTACAAATTTCAATGTTATTGAGAAAACTTAGCATCAGTAATACATAATGACTTCATGATATGGTGGAGTTCAGGATCCAATGAGGAGGAGGCAGGGCAGTAAGTAGCCTTGCCACTCTGCACTTCACGAGGGCCAACTTTAGACTCTTCAGAGATCTGCTTGGAAAGATCCCATGGGCTAGGGCTCTTGAAGGAAGAGGGGCCCAGGAGAGCTGGTTAGTTTTCAAGCGGCA